>PVJL010010828.1:0-46686 GCA_004026885.1 Lyroderma lyra
CCTGCCGGAGCTCTGTGGCCTGCAGACACCTGCCGGAGCTCTGTGGCCTGCAGACACCTCCGGAGCTCTGTGGCCTGCAGACACCTGCCGGAGCTCTGTGGCCTGCAGACACCTGCCGGAGCTCTGTGGCCTGCAGACACCTGCCGGAGCTCTGTGGCCTGCAGACACCTCCGGAGCTCTGTGGCCTGCAGACACCTGCCGGAGCTCTGTGGCCTGCAGACACCTGCCGGAGCTCTGTGGCCTGCAGACACCTGCCGGAGCTCTGTGGCCGGGCAGAGCCCGGCCTCGCCATGGGGCTGGACTTCCGTTTCCATGTAAGGAGGAGGTGTTCTTTTCCGGGATCAGAAACCGGCTGGCGGAAGTGACACAGGACTGTCCCACAGGGGCTTCGGAGGAGCAGGCAGTTTCATGGCGATGAAGGGGTGGCGAGGGGTGCAGGGCCTCTTCCGGCAGCAGAAAGGAGAGGACTGACGCTTCCTCTGGTGAGCTGACTGTTTGGCCGATTTCCCCCTAGTCCTGCATCCAAATAAAATAATGTGTTTTTCCTGAATTCTTCCAATTGTCCAAGGATTCCGTGGGAGGATGCATGCTTTCCTTCACGCCAGAAGCACAGAATTCCCCTCCCCCGTGAGGCCCGGTGGTGAGTGCCACCTGCGGTTCTGCTGGAGGCGTAGCCCTCTTTGCCAGCTCGCAGTTGCCATCAGCATCGCTGTCCCTGCGTCCTTAACGACCTCACTAACAGTGAGCCCCATCTGGAAAATGCATGCCGGTGTCTTAGCAGGAAGGATTGCACCCAGATAGGGTTTAGGGCGCCACCAGTGGGTGGAGAGGGCACCGCGATAGGAAAAGACTTAGGGAGAGTGGATTCGGGCCAGCAACCCGTGTGGAGTGTGCGCCTCTGACTCGAAGAAGCCACAGGTGAGTAAGCGATAGCAGTGTCCTTAACGGGCCACGGTGCAAACGCAGGTTGTCTGCAGAGCGTGTCTGTGTGTGCCCCAGCCCCACGCTCCCGACAGGGACCTCAACGGAGGAGCACGTGGCACCAGCCCGGACAGCCTGATGGCCCTGCTGGGGAGAGGGTGACAGGTGTGGCAGCAGCAAGAGCAGCAGTTTCAATGCAGCAACATGGGGCTGGACCTGTCTCCCCCCCTCTCCCCACCCCCCCATTCATTTGCAAACAGTGAAGGGTCAGAATCCTAAAGCAAAAGGGCCAGACAGCAGTCACTGCTAGCGTACAGAAACAACTTGTGCCTGCTGTGTCCTGTGACCTTGCTGAACCCATTGATCAGTTCTGGAAGGTGTGCTGCGTGTGCGCGCGCGCGTGGCTTCCGTAGGGTGTTCTGCATGCAGGAGCAGGCCACCTGTGAACGACGGCAGTGTTCTGCCCTTGCCAGTGCGGAGCTGTCGGAAAAGCCCGTCCCCCCGTACAGCGCGGCCTGGCCTCGTGCTGGAACCCCACGGGAGGCGCCCGAGCTGCATGAAACGTGCTGCTCGCTCTGGGGGGTCCCCGCGCGCCTGCATCAGCGGCGCGAGTTTCCGCCTAGTCCTAGTTTCTCGAGTTTTGTAGTGAGTGGAGGTGGGGTTTCATTCAGTCCTTCTGGTTTCCCGCATGGAGCCGTCGAGGTGCTTGTGCTGTCCCCGCCTTTACACACTGTGCACAACACGCTGCGTCCTGCACGGCTGCGTCCCATAACTTAGAATATATTGTTGTTCTTTTCAAGTGCTTCAAAACACTTTCTTTGCTTTTTTCTCATTTTTTGGCGGGGCTGCGATTTCTTTGCTTACCTGTGAGTTATTTAGATGTAAGTGTCTTAAATTTCCAGATATTTGGTCATCTTTTTTTTTTTTTTTTTTACTCCTTATTTGATTGTTTTGCCTAGAGAACATACTTGGAATGATTTGAACTCTTAATGACTTGTACTGAACCTTGTTCTGTGGTCTAGCCAGGGGCCTCTCCTGCAGGACTGGTGCTCTCGCAGTGAGTGGACACGGTCAGTCCTGTGGGGAGAGCGCTGCGTATGGTCACTCACGTCGTGTTAGTGCACGGAGTTGTTCCAGTCTTCTGCGTTTTCTCACTCGGTTCAGTTGGTCTCCACCGTTGAGGGGGAGATACTTAGCATCTTCAAGGATTACTGCGGCATTGTCTGTTGGTCTTTTTACCACTGTTAGTTTTTCCTGGGCTTGTTTTGGCGCTTTAGTAAGGGCGGATACATTGGTCCTTATACCTGATTGTTCCAGCGTGAGGTGACAACCCTCACGGTGTCTGGTAGCACATCTAACCAGTGTGCCCGGGATCAGACCTCTCGCTGCAGCTCCCTCGGGGTTCTGTTTGCGTCTTTCTCTGTCTCCATCCCACCCCGTCTGCGTCTTCGATCTCCACTGTGGCACCTGTGAAGGATGAAGTTGGATGCTGGTTTTTAATCCTAGTCTGACCGTGTCTGCCACGTTTCCGGGGGTGCATGGTCCAGGGGCGCTCCACGGCACTGTGGTCAGGTCGGAATTACAGCGCCATTCTCCTCGCCGTGGCGTTTCCCGGGTTCCTGCTGCATTTCTGGCTGCTCCGGCACTCGCTTGCTTAGCCCAACTAGGTTTACACCCCGACTTCCTGAGCAGCCGCTCTTCGCTTGCTTGAGACGGAGGCAGCTCTCGTGACCGACCACGCTGTTGCCTGCTTGCCGACAGTAAGGTCAGCCCTCCCCATCAGTGCCGCTCCTGGTTTTCCATGCTCCACTGTGCGAGGACCGTCATGTCACCTGTGGGGAGGGGTCGGCCCACGGCAAAAAGGCCACAGACTTCCAGTTCCCTTACCTGAAATTCAATGTTTTTCTGTGAATAACTGCTCTGCAATTTGGGGTATGAATTTGGTTGGTTTACACAGCCCACAAGTGTGTGTGAGTGTGTGTGTGTGTGTGTGTGTGTGTGTGTGTATGTGACAGCTTTGTCTTTGTTGCTCTGTGTCCCAGGTGCGAAATACCTGTTCAGCCCGGGCTGAGCTGCGCTCATACCTGGATTGCAGAGGAAAGTCATTTTCAGGGCTTGGGAACATGGCAAGATGTCACCACACCCGCTGCCTTAGGCTGTGGTCGTCGTCCAGGTATTCCTCCATCGGTTACTGTATCGGATGGGGTCCGTGCGTGGCAGGGATTAAGTGTCCACAGAATCGCCCCCGTGCAGAGGACATTGTCCCATTGCATCGCCCCGCCTTCTCTCTGTTTCTTCCTCTCCCTCCCTTGCCCGTTTTCACTCGGTGCTATTTTTTGTGACTGGGTCTGAACTTTGCCTGAGAACCACGTGCTGGCCCGGGTGTCCCACCTGCCTTGTCGCCTCTTCTCTGTTCTGTCTGTTCCTGTTTCAGGTCATTCTCCCTCCATCGAGGTGCACCTTTGTGTTCCTCTCTGCCTCTCCCTCTTTTCCTCTGGACTCTGCCGAACGCGGACTCTCCAGACCATGGGATCACTGCAGACACTTAAAGTAATTACACAGTGATTTCCCGGTCACCAAAAACATCGATGATAGATAACATTTGTATTAATCGGATATCATGTGAAGCACCTCATCTCGTTAATGAGTACCTTGTCCACCTTATCGGTAAGGGAACTGGGCTGTAAAACATCAGTACCAGCTCTCTGACGTCGCCCATTCAACGTGTTTGGAGGGGCTTTTTAATCAGTGCTGCATGCACTGAACTTAGAGACACTTTAGACCACGCGATCAAGGGTGAGCGATGTCACAGATCACAGCGGTGTGAGCGATGTCACAGATCACAGTGGTGTGAGCGATGTCACAGATCACAGCGGTGTGAGCGATGTCACAGATCACAGCGGTGTGAAGGTCACCCACTCTTACTTCTAAGTGCTTTCCTAATAGCATCGCCCCGTCTACTATTATGGGAAAGAAGTAGGCGGACCAGACGTCCCAACGGTCCTGTCTCATTTCTAAGGACACGTCTGGTCGGCCTCATCTCACTGGGCTAAACTCAGGGTGCCGACAGGCTGAGCACATGCACTGTTGGAAACGGGACAGGACCGTTGTCTTCTGTCCCGTTTACAAATGGGGCGTCTGGTCAGCCTAGGAAGAAGGCAGGACATAGAAGGAAGGAGTGCAAATATAAAACCCGGAGAGAAGGTTGAGAACTGGATCTGTGGGTTCTCTGGTTCCTGAGAATACGAATCCGCAGGATTCAGGGAACGCTGAGCTCACATCACAGCTAAGTCGACGAGAGCTTGCACACTCACCCCGCCTAACCTGTAGGAAAGGACCACGGTGTCTCTGCTGGCAGACAGTGAGGACAGCGAAGTCTGTCACCTCGTCAAGGGCAAGACCATGCTGTCCCACCCTGGACACTGACAGTGGGGAATGGGCTTGACGTGACAAGATACATGTTGAACCTGCTCAGCGAGTGACACCTTCTATCATCCTAAAATGTTTTGCAAACTCCTTTATAAGAAGCACAGTTCTTTGCTAGTTGGATGTCAATTCGAAGCCCCGACTTGGGGCTTTGACCAGATGACATCACATGCCCGATGTCCATATGGGGTTCAGCCCCGACACCGATGAGCCGCAGTGGAGAGCAAATGCCCGTATTTTTTACATCACGACTCCGTGCGGGCATCAGAAATAACAGAAGTAAACTGAGCTATTACTGCTTTAGTGCCAGGCCTTCACAGCAGTCTTGAGAAGTAGGTAACATTACTGCAATGTTAGAGATGGAAATGGACGTTTAAAGAAGTCACAGCACTTGTTGAAGGTTGCCCAGGACGTAAGCGCCGGGACTGGGACCTGGCCCACGCTGGTGACCTGGCCCACGCTGGTGACCTGGCCCACGCTGGTGACGGCGAAGCCCTCTGCTCCCCGCACTCGGCTGCCTTCGTTGTGGGAGGAGCTGATTGGAAAGTAACTTACATGCCACGAAGTCCGTGCATTTTCAGTGTTCAGTGATTTCTAGAAAGCCTGCCGTTCTGCAGACTGTCCCCACATCCAGTGTTTAAAACGTTTCCATCACCCCTAAAAGATCCCTTGTGCCCATTGACTGGGCTGGCGTCTAAGGAACACTGGACTGGAATCTGAAACCCTGGGTTTTACTCCCAGTCCTGCCCTTGCCATAGCCCTCTGACCTTGAAGGTTTCGTTAACCTCCCTGGGTCTCAGAAGTAAGTGCACTAGCTGCCATAGACAAACACCAAGTGAGACATTGCGCGGGGACGTGCTTGGTTACTAAGCAGAGCTGAGAAAGCGGACAGTACTACAGTTTCTAAAAACATGTTGAAAACCTTGCAGGTGCCTGGGATCTGAAACTACACGCGGAGAGTTATGATGACACGAGGCGAGCGGTCTGTCCCTTGTCCCCGTTTCCCCTCCCGCTGAGGCCCGTCGTGCTACACTCCTTCGGGATCCTGCAACCCACCCAGCCACCCTAGCTGGGGACAGCTGCGTCCCTTCCGAGCCAGCAGCGTGGTTCACAGCTCTGCTTGGGTTCTTTAGGGGAAGCCCAGGGTGCTTTGTGCTGCTCTCACGCCGGGCTGTCAGGGAGATGCGTGGTGTCCTTGCAGCAGGAGAGCACACGCGGGTGAGGGAGGTGGTGGGGTTTCTCCTGCCCCGTAATTAGCAGTTGGGTGATGAAGAAAGGCCCCATGAGATGACACAGGACGTGTTCCATCACAGCCGCCAGGGAATGAGGCCAGAAGTCCACGCCGTTCCTCTAGGCGCCGTGTAGCATCCAGCTCTGAGCTCAGCATGTGCACCCCCAACCTTCTGCGGTTCCCTTTGTTGTAATCTTCGGCTTGAGCTGCTTCTCTGCCTTCCTGTGGTGGAGACTGGGGGCACCCTGAGGGCACCTGCTCTTTCGCCTTACAGTCTATTCTGGCTCTTAGCACCGAGGAAGGCTCCTGCGGTACAGAGCTCGAGTCGCAGGCAGTGTTCTCACCTGCTGCTCCTTCTCTGCGCTGCGATTCTTAGGGCTTGTCTTCTGCGTGGCTGAGAGCGCTGGGAGTTCTCGGACTTTCCACCTGGCGCCTCCAAGATCGTCATCGCTGCTTTTTTGGCAACTCCATGATTCCATGGTAGCTTAGTGAGGTTAAGGGTGTCTGTGTTCAGTGGCCCCTCCAGCACCCAGAGGTTAGGGGCACAGGAGTAGGAAGAAGTGGGGCTGCAGAATGTGGTGTCGCACTGTTCTTGTCACTACAGGAATGATCTTTACCCCTTGGCCCCACAACAGGTCAAGATCTAAATCTTAAATTCATCAACAGAGTCAGCCAGTTGCTTTACCTGGGACAGCTCTATTTAGATTTCAGAAGAGTAAGTTATGTGAAGTCGGCGGGTGATTTCACCATAATGTTTCAAGTTTGTTCTCTAACATATGTATTGGGTCGTTCTCTGTGAGAGAGAGAGTGCTGCTGGGCACTGAGCCTAAACAAATCCGATGCCTGAGTGACTGAAGGAGCCCAGGACTTCAGCCAAGGACATCCAGAAGGCCACGTGTTCGTGCCTATTGTGGCGTTTCTAGGAGCGTCCCTGGAGTTCTGGGGTCTAAATGAGGCCTTCTCAGTGGACTTTTCCAAAATAGTCAGGGGGCTCAGCCACTCAACTATCATTCCCTCTGTCCCCAAAGCTCCTGCTGGACCCCTGGGACCAGGTACCCAAGTGGGAGAAGTGGGGCTCCCCCTCCTGAGCATCAGGCAGATGTCAGTCCCCAGCCACAATGGGGAGCAGGACTAGACAGCTGCGTGGAGAGAGGCGGTGGTGACATAAATACAGGTGTAATTGCACATCAATTACAATTACTTACCGGGCTGCATGTATTTAAATGCGGTGTAATTAGAGCGAAAGCCGTGATTTAATCATAACCTTATCAGGCCAGGTCCCATCACCTTCCCGTGCTTGCACAGCCTGTTTCCCTCCGTGCCAGTTGCCAAGGAGGAGGGGTTATGGCATCGCCCGTTTGGGGCAGGAGACCCTCACCCATATTTCCTCCTCCTCTGGGACCCTTGCTCGGAGGCTGCACAGCAGATCCCCCCGTGGTCACCCCGAAGGCCTGCTGACGAGAGCGACTTAGTGAAGATGGAATCATCCCAGGATTACTCAGGACGTGCTGTGACCAAGCACTCGGTGCCTCTTAGCATCGTTTTCATTGTTGTTCGAACACCCAGATGACCTGGCCTCAGCCATGTTCCCCTCCCCGACTCTGGGACTGTGAGGGACATCTCTTCTTCTTCTGCTGTCCCCTCTACCTCCCGTTGGAGTCCTCGAACCACACTTTCCTTTCAGTAACTCTAAGTATAAGAATGAGACCATTGTACTTTCTCATCATCGGAATGCAGCTCAAAATAAACGTTGGATTGACAGAATTAGAAGGGTCATCTTGTCAGATGAAGGACAATGGATTTTCTTTGAATCATGACTGGGATCACTGCCTACCCACCACTTCCTCCTGTACTGTTGGTTGGACCTCACAGTCCCAAATACCATGGCCCCATGGCCATGCTTCCTTCGTGTCACTGGGGCATTGGTCACGTACTCGGAGCGGGCACATGAGCTGGGCTCTTGTGTCTGCAGACAAAGCCAGGTCGCAGGACCAGCAGTTAATCCAGGGGTCACCTGCTGCGTTTTTTACTAGTCCTTCAGCAAACAGCGGTTGGACACGTACTGCTCGCCAAAAGGCAGGCGTCGTGCTAAATACTGGTGAATCAAGCCCAAACAGGAGCCATCTGTGATCTCAGGGCACTCGCTGGAGAAAGGGTTTTAGTGTAGAGAAGGGACACACAGAGCGGCATGCAAGGCAGAAAGTTCTACAACAAGGCTACGGTTGGTCAGCTCTGTTCCCATCACACCTGGGCTGCAGGAGGCTGGGAAGCTTCTCCGAGAAGGCGGCATCCAAGAGAATTCTGGAAGGATGGATGACCGTCAGGCAAGATGGATGAAATAAGGTCTGCAGAGGCACGTGGCGACAGGGCAGAGCGCCCTTGGGAGACCTTTCCCACAGCAGGTGGGGTCTGGAATGGAAGGCGAGGTGGGGGACAGTCAGGTCTCAAACACCCTGGCCCCTCATGCTGTAAGGGTTTAGGCGGGCGCCACTTCCCGGGGGTGCGCAGATTCTGTTTTGTGATCACAAATGGCCATTGCACCTTTAGAATTAATTGGCGCTCAGCTCGGCCCTGAATTTTCCCTTGCCCGTGTGGGTCGCTGTCCAGACAGTGCCAGCCTAACAGCTCCGGCGGAGCCATGCGGAGGCGAGGGCACTTCAATTTATCTCTCACCCAGAGCTGGCAGTACGCTAGCTCCACCTTCTACAAGCCCCCTCTCCTTCTAGGCAGGTGAGAACAACTTCCTGAATTTCGTCATCGGCACTTTAACGTATCAGACACCCCAGGAATGAGGGGTTCTGTACTTGGCGGGAGTAAAAAAAATAGTCAAACATAAATTCAAGGGCCAGCATACACTTGACACTTATTTTCACCAACGAGCTTTGGTATTTGGGTGAAGAGGAAGCGTTTTCCCTGCGATGGGACCATCTGATGTCGGGAGACGTGCGGAATGGGGCGCCCTGCACACCAGGACAGTAAGCTGGCACGTGTGGATGGGCTGGGAGGGGCTTCGTGGCTGAGTATCGTAGGCGCCGTTTTATCCTTGGTGGCGTTGAGCAAAAATAAATAGGTATTCAAAAACCACAGGGTTTGTGTTGGTGTAAAAACAGAGGAAAAGAAATTAGCAGAGGAAATGGATAAGGCTGTGTTTAAAGATTTGAGGCACGAAATTCTCGTTAGCTGTGCATTTCTGAGTTTTGCTGTGACTGTGAAAGACACGGATCCCAGTGAATCTAGACTCTTTTCTAGTAGGAAACAAAGGAAATCACAACCGTCACCGCAAAGTGAGCCCGTATATTGACGTGTTATAAACGTCTCCACCTGCATTTGGGGCATTATTTAGGAGACGTGAGGCGATGTGTGTTTTCCAGTTTGCCGGAATGATCCATTGTCAATGAGACTAACCCAGTACACGACCGAAGAGGGAAGTCAGGGGAACTTGGGAAAACTTGCACGCACGTGTGCACACGCACACACACAGACAAGAAGCAAAGGAACGGGCATGGAAAGGGACTGCAGGTGGCTTTGTCCAGTGAGTCACAAGAGAAGCCTCAAGCACTGTGAGGTCACCAGAGGGTGGTTCGCTGTGGCATTCGTGTCACAACCCAGGGCTCCCGTCCGGCTCATCCGGACTGCAGCCTCTCGGGCGTTTCTGGGTGACAGGTCTTGTTTGTAAAGCGGTCAGCAAACCGTTTAGGACTTTTCTCCACGGCACCGAGCCAAGGGAAGTCTTCCAGATTTGGCCTCCAGAAACTGTGGGAGAAAAGTCTGGCTCCCTGAGAGGGTCTCATCCACGGTACATACTCAGCCGTCACCCCCAATCTAGTAGGCGTGGGGGCTTTTACAACACGGGCGTGGAGAGGGGTCCCGAGGGGGTGTGGTAAGGAAACACGACTCTAGAACAGCGGTGGCCCACCTTTCGGCTTCCCTGGGCCACACTGGAAGAAGAATTGTCTTGGGCCGCACACAAAATATACTAATGATAGCTGATAGCTGATGAGCTAAAAAAAAAAAAAAGGTCCCTATGTAATTTTCGTAATATTTTAAGGAAGTCTATGAATTTGTGTTGGGCTGCATTCAAAGCCGCCCTTGACTGGACAAGCTGGACCTAGAACCATATTAAATTGGTTTCCCCTCACCCTGGGAGCTCATTAAAAAGAGAAGAGCTTCATTTTGTGACTTCACACTGCCTTGTGTGGACCTGGGCTTCTGTCCATCAGCACGGCTAAGGAGCAGGGCCTGCGAACCTGCATGACCGGGTGTCAGGGGGGTGACACAGATTCACGGAAGGGTGGTCGGACACAGGTGTTATGAGAAGTAAAAAGCAGTCTCAGAGTGGGAAGAAGAAGAGGAGACATGCTGATTAATTAATTGGCCAAAGGGAAGGCTCCGAGATCACACACTTGCAGCGACCGAGCGGAGGCGTGCTTTGGACAGGAAGAACCCACTGCCTTGGTGGCAGGGTGACAGATGCTTTCGAATTTGAGTTAAGCAGACCGAACTCAGTGAAACTGCACATGAGCATCTATGGAAATTTTCTACTCATCGGTTCCCCACACTCCAGGAGAATCACAAGAGATGGACTTGGGGACCTGGGCCCACAGCCACCCCAAAGCCCCCCACTGCACCCTTCCAGAGGGCAGTGTGATGGCCACGTCTGACACCTTGGTGGTTCTCCTCCCTACCCCTCTGCTTGTCTCGGAGACTCCGGCCCTGGTCTGTCCTCCCGCTGTGGGCCTCGGAACACCTTTGTGTCAGTAGTCATGGCCGTTCTCTGGGCTTCCTTCTCCTTCTTTCCAGGTCGGTTTTTCATGTAAGATGTGAGCAAGCTGAATGAGTTACTATGTAGCAGTATATTGCTATGTATATTAACCTGCAATTGATACATAGTATGCCATATACTGTTACTGTGTCTGCTGCTACATAGTATCCCATATACTGTTAGTATGTATACTGCTACATAGTATCCCATATACTGATACTGTGTCTACTGCTACATAGTATCCCATATACTGTTAGTATGTATACTACTACACAGTATCCCATAAACTGATACTATGTCTACTGCTACATAGTATCTAATATGCTGATACTGTGTAATCGAACTGTGTTTGATTATTTGCAGAACTTGGGGCATAGTCCAGAAATCCCGAGAGGCACTCTTCACAGGGTGTTGAGTTAGACCTTGTTCACCTGGTATGTAGGTAGAGCCTGGAGACCAGAAAGAAGGTGCTACCAAACCTGGCCTTGACTTGATTCCATACAAATACTTCTAACGACAACAACAACAATAACACAACAACAGCAACAACCACGTCTGTTGTAACAACTGTTACAGACGCGGAAAGGGTTGCCAGGTGCCTAGCACTGTGCATGCCTTACCTCAGTTGGCTGAAGTGTAAGCCCTCATTTCTGGAGACCTTCCCAGCTCCAGGGCCATACTCGGTGGATGTCCCTGAGAAGGTGGGGTTCCTAGTTCATGAAGCAGGGACTGGCATCTGGTTTGGACTTGCCAGGCTCTGGCAGCTTATCTGGGCTTATGCCCCAAAAAGCTAGAAATCAGGCCATCACACGGCCCACAGTTCCTGCCTTGGAACAGCAGTGCCAAATGACATGCCCCACTCCTCCTGTGTCCGCCCACGCCTTTGCAGACTGGGCCCACCCGGACACGCAGATAACTTCCATTTCTAATAGATCCATGTTTGTAATGGAACAGCAGGACCTTAAATTGTCTTAAGATTATCTAATCAGGAAAGGAAGGGGATCGATTCATAGTTATTTATATCTAGTATTCTGTGGCCTAAGTGCAGCCCTCTTACTCTGTCTTATTTCTTATCCTGAGTTTACAAGGAAGAAATCTAAGAATTTAAGTTGCATGCTAAGGATCAAATAGGGAGTGAGTAGGATTTAAGCCTTTCCGTGACCTCTTTCTGCCTCAGAGAGAACATTTGAAAGAGCCCACAGCCTGCACCTAACAGCACTAAGAAAAAATAAAGCATAGCTGTCCCCCGTGAGAACAAATCCCAGTGACAGCCCTCCTTCCCTTTGGCATTTAAACCTTGCTTGTGTGAAAACATGAGAATGGAAACTACACACGCTCACATGATCAGAAAACATTTTAGGAGCTTTGGGAGTTGTTTCAGACTAATTTCAGATGGATCCATGGAAAGCAAGCGAGGAGAAGAGGCGAAAAGCAAACCTGATGAATAAATGAGAGAGGAGTGAAGATTCAGTGCGGTCGTGCCCGACCCCTTCCGGGATGCCCTGCCGGTGCTGTCTGTCGGGACCCCATCACATGTGCTGAGATTACGATTTCATCAAAGGCCATATTTGATCTGATCTTTCGATTTGGCCGGCCGGCTGCAGGAACAACATGGGACATTTGCAGGCCAAGCTGTTAGCTCAGGTGACATCTAACATACGGATTCCTGAAGCCGCCTTGACAGGGAGACTGTGTGTAAGTCCCCTTCGGGACCCAGCAGCTCATTGGCTAGTGCAGCAGTGTGCGGGGGCCGCGTGGGAAGTGTGCAGTCACACAGTGCGGAAAGCAGCGGCGTTCACGGCTCGGTCTGTGTCCCGGACAGCCCTACACTTAGCAACTCGGGTGACGCTTTGCTGTTGGAACCATCCCCTTAAGTTAGACAAACTTCCCTGACCGATTTAACTAGGAAGCCAGCTCGAGAAATCTAGGAAAGTCATCGTCATCTCGTATTTTCCCCTCCTACGACCTGTGGGGAGGGGGAGGGACAGAGACTGTGTCATCTCTCAGACACAGGGCAGGTACCTTGGAGGGATTAGCTGTCTACCGAGTCATGCGAAAGAACCAGGCTTAAGCTCAGCCCGACAACTGTTGTGACAGGAAGTCCAGCACGGGGACATTGTAGGTGCACAAGACAGGTCGACATGAACTCCTCGGCATGGCAGGACCAGTGGTCTGTTCACTCCCTGTCACCTCCCCACAGTTTTGCCTTCCCTCCCACGAGCTCCTTGGGAAGAGCCCGCCGTGCCAATGGCCCAGGTCGCCAGGGACTTGTCCTCCCTCCCACTGTCCTCTAACTGCCTGGGCCCTGCCCGGGGTGGTGTCCTGCGGTCCCTCTGCACGTCCACTCCGGTATCTCACCGGACTCTGAGATGCCCCTTCTTCTCAGCCCCCAAGGGAACGCCAGCTGCACACTGACGCACGCCCGAGGTCCCCACTCCCTCCCCCACGGGAGCTCCCAGACCCACCTCGTGCCCGACCTGGGCTTGGACTTTCTCTGGAAGAAGACTTCCCATGTTGTATGGGGGGTGGGGAGGCGGAGATGGGTTGGATTGCTTATTTCGATGTTTGTCACCTGCAGCTTTTAGTTTTGAAGCCCTTACAACCGCGGTTACTTGTTAAGTACTTTGGTACCTATTTCTTACATCTGCTGCTCCCAACAGCCCTGTCATGCCCGTGTCACCATTTCCTCGTTCAGATGAGAACATGGCTTGAGTGATGTGGACTTCTGGGGTTCATGTTGGTCAGCAGAGATGTATCTAGAACTCAGAGTGGGTTCCAAAGGTGCATGCAGGGCAAACCACGCCGCGTGCTCCGTCAAGGTAACTGCAGGAATGACCTTGCTGCGGCGGGAGGGTCACCCGTCTGAACCACACACAGCGCCTGTGACCTCCCACCGAGCCCCACTGCAGCCCTCTCCCTGATGGACGGTCCCAGGTCACACAGGGCGGCATGCCACCTCCCGCTCACCCAGACGGAGAACGCGGACACACACGGACGCGCTCTGACTACACCGACCCCGCTGGCGGGGCTGCGGGGACCCGTGCGCGGGTCGTCCTCGTCCGTGAGTCGGTGTGCTGGGGTCTGCCCCAGTGGCACTGTAAGCCTGTTCACTCTCCGTGCTGAGGAAAATAGGGGGACACCTGGAAGTGTTTCCCCCGCCAGGTCCCAGTCCCAGACCAGTGCTCGGCACCGCTCGTGCACTGAAGTCTCCGCACTCACTGGGCAGAGGGCAGGCTGACCTGGTCGTGTGTGCACAGCCACGTGACGTGAAGCCACTCCTTCCCAGACCTGCAGACACCGTGCATCCATCTCCTTCCCCTCTGCCCACTGTCCCCCACCGCAGTGCCCACCCCACGTCCGGGCCCTAACTAGGGAGGGACCTGGTCTTGGTCTTTGTGACTCTACTACACAGGCTCCAATTTGCTGCCAAACCCGCGCTCTCCCCAGGTGGGCACAGGACAGAAGTGCATTTGGTGCTGGGTTTCTTTTTTATTCAAGCCTGACGTCTTCATCTCTGCAGGAGCAATTCATGGTCCCTGTTTAAAAGGTAGGGAAACCCTTTGTCTTCTGCTTTTCATCCTGAGAGCTTGGTAGAGGCCGCGTTGGTCTGTCCTGCTTCCCGGCAAGCCAGACGGGCTGGTAGCTAAGCAAAGTTCTCGGAATTCGGTGCAGGAGTTTGTGATGTGCTCGGTGACCATTGGGGGCCAGAAGATGTTTATAAAGAGCATAAAAATTTTAAGAATCTACTGATGTTCAGGGCTCTCAAAGATGTTTAACAAATCTCTACTCCGCAGTTTTAATCTCACCTGGTTCTCCTTTCTCTTCGTGCTGTTACTTACTTATTTTGTTGCCTCGGCCTTATAAAAATTACAGAGTGCAGCACGAGTAGCAAGGGTCTTTATGATCTCATTATAGTAGTAGTTACAGCGAGCAGTGGACTTGGAAACCAGACCTGGATTCAAGATTTGTAAGCGTGCACATCAGCCTTCCCATCTCCCCAGCGGGACGGGCGCTGCCCCACCCCCCTGCCATCTCTCCAATGGGACGGGCGCTGCCCCACCCCCCTGCCATCTCTCCAATGGGACGGGCGCTGCCCCACCCCCCTGCCATCTCTCCAATGGGACGGGCGCTGCCCCACCCCCCTGCCATCTCTCCAATGGGATGGGCGCTGCCCCACCCCCCTGACAGACACGGGGTGAGGGCGCGTCAGGCAGCACTGGGGGGTGCTTTGGCAGCACTGGGGGGTGCTTTGTTGCCTGTGAGGCTGGAGGGGCCTGCATGCATTGGTGCCTCCGAAGTCCTGCAGAATGCCTGTGTGGGGAGCCGGTGCTGCTTGATCCTTCCCACTGAATCGTCCCAGGAGTTACTGAGATCTAAGGGAAAATCTAATTCAAGCACCTTCTTAGACAGGTAGGTCTCTTGGGAAAGTCATGCTGTGCCTGTGTGCCAAAGTAAGCGCAGTGTCCGTGCCCTAGGACTGTTGTCATGTCCATACAGATAACGCGCCAGGGCCGGGCACCAACACAGAATAAGCACGAATGAATGGGGTGGCTCCTTCTTGCACTGTTGGTTCGTTCTGGTTGGTTCCTGCTTGGGGAAAGGCCCCCGGTCCTTAGTGAGGGGACTCAGGGTGGATGGCAGGTTAGTGCCGGATGACCCAGGAACAACCCCCTGTATGTGTGATAAACCACGGGGAGGGGAGGAGAAAGGGGGACTTTCTAGCCCCCCCCCATGACCTGGGGTCACTTTTAGAGCAGGTATTCTCAGTTTTTTTTTATTTTTTTAATGCAGCCTGCATTATAAAGTACCTTTTACACAGTGACCCACTACACACAAACATATAATCAAAGAAACGTCCCCTCTTTACTGTTCAGTGTATGCCACCCTCCAGCCCATTCATCCTATGACCTTTAAGAATAAGCTTTATGACATGTTAAGTGGTAGCAATCCCACAGTGTAAAAACCAGGCTTGAGAGGTCTCCAGGCACACTGCCAACAGGGTAAGGCCATTGTCACTTCTCTGAGACGTCCCTGTCTGGTAAGTGACAAAGCCAGCTGCTGCTGTTCTGCAAATCAGAAAACGAGGCCGTCTTACCCAAGACGGTGAATGTAGAAGAGACAAAAATGTACAAAACAGAAAAATATGGACCTTCCTACATCCTTGGACTTTCTGTTGATGACTCCCAGAGAAAAAGTCCCACATTTTCCCGCAGCCTAAATGCTAAATAGCAGGAAGTCAATCCGGGGCCTCCGTGCACTCTCCTCAGAGCCCCGACTTCAGCAGGCTGTGCCCCTGCCCCCACAAATAAGACCTCGGTGTCACAGACGTTCTTGCTACCTGGAACAAGCCCAGAGCCGGTCACGTCTGTGTCCACATTGTAGTTGACACACACGTTCCAGTTTCCCTTACACGAATGTCATTGCCACAACTTAATTGGCATTTTTTAAAATCTGTGATTGTTTCCTTTTGTTAACTAGGAGATTCCACGGCAGAGCCGGGAATAGGTCGGGGCCGGGATTAGCACGGAGCCTCCCAGCATTTCCTTTCAGTGTCTGCCTTGCGTCTGTTCTAGTTTGTTTTCTTAATGCGCACTGGCCTCGAGCTACGGCCGTGGCACTAAGGATGCCACGTTAGCACCGCAGAGAATAAGGAGCCCCTGGCTTTCCCTCCAGTGTCTGGTTTCCCTGGTCAAAGGCTGGATGGAAGGTGGAGATCGGAAAGGGGCTCCGGGGAGGGGGCGGGTTCCCACCGAGAATGGGGTGGAGACTGGGGGCATCTGGGCTGGGAGATCAAGGCTGAGCCATCCTGTCACCTCACGTGGGCCCCGGCTGCCTTCTCATCACTCGTGCTCCACCGCCAGGCGGGTCACACGGACCGGCGGGCCCTTGGTCCACAAAGAAGCCGAGTGGTCCCTTGACTCCTGAACCTTCCTAGCGGCCCTGTCGGGATTTTAGATCTGCCGTAAATGTCGGGGGCCCTTCTGTCATCAAGCATGAGAGAATGTAGGCCACGCTAGTCAGATCCAGGCCAGCGTTTCTACTCCAGACACCGAAACGGGGGGGCATTTAGATCCGGTTTAGAGGGAGCCCCCATCTCGGATTCACGTCCCAGCCCAGGAGCCCCATCCGAGCAGCTGGGACTGCTGAGAGAGGCAGCTCAAGGCACCGTGGGGGACAGGCGGGAAGATCACGTCCCTGTAAGCCGATCCATGACTCTAGGCAGCACTCGGGGGTAACAGAGAGTCAGAGTGGGTGTGACAGGCCAGGGGGTGGCCGGGAGCCTCAGCGCGGTGCTGTGGGTGCCCAACACCAGGTGCGGAGGGTGTTGCAGACGTGAGAGAACAGACCTCCTGGGGTACGCCTTTCTGTGGGCGCGAGGCCCGCTTGGGACCGGTTGCTGTTGGTTCTGGGTCGGAGAGAGCAGGTCTGTAGCGGACCAGCCAGGGTCTGTTCTGCGCACGAGGACGTGTGGGCTCTCTGCTCTCTGAGCCCCACTTGCCTCATTTCTAATAATAACGGTGTGATCACAGATACTAATGGAGTAGGAACGGACGTGGACTACGAGCGCCAGCCTCTGGGGTTCTGGAAAGGTCTGTGTGAGTAGGCACATGCCAGTCGCGTGGTATGGAGCCTGGCACAGCAGTGGTGATGCAGTCTTCTTGTCGATACTCATTTCCTGTTCAGGGACTCACTGGCCCTCCTCCTCTCCCTGGGCTTAAGAAGTGCCACAGTCAGCTTTTGTTTTGTCACTTTCTCTTTGCACTTTCCTTTACTTAAATTTAGTTTTTCAGTTAGAGCTGACGTACAGTATTGTGTTAGCTTAGGTGTACGTCATTCCTACACATTGTGTACCTCACACAGCGGCCACCCTGGTCAGCCTGGTACCCACCTGACACCACACAGCACTGACTCCCCTCCCTGCGCTTTACAGCCCCGTGACTGTTGTTGTAACTGGGAAATTTTACCTCCTTATTGCTTCCCCTTTTCTCACCCCCAGCCCCCTCCCATGTGACTGTCATCAGGCTGTTCTGGGGCTGTGAGTTTGCTTCTGTTATGTTTGTTCATTTGTTTTGTTCTTTAGATTCCACGTCTAAGTGAAATCAGTATGGTATTTGGCGTTCACTGTCCGGCTTATTTCACTTAGCTTGTGCCCTCTGGGTCCATCCGTGTTGTCACACAGAAATGTAATTCTTGAAGTAGCACGGGCTCCGACGTGAACTGTAGGATACACCGTGCAGCAAGGGGAAGGAGATGTGCCTTACCTCACAGAATGCTCTCGGCTTCTCTGACTGAAGCCTCCATCTGCTGAAGGGGCTCACTCTCACTTACGGCCGCTGGGTGATCCGTGGCTCGGTCCGCAGGTGACTCAGGTGCCCACATAGCTTCTTCCTCGGCCCCCGCTTTTCTGAAAACGGTTGTGCTTTCTCATCTGCATCACTGCGAGAACATTCTGCCTTGTCTGCCTGTGCCCCTTCCCCGACTCCTTTCTACATGCCTCTCCAACGCGACTTTTCACCAGACAGACCGAAGACTGCAGCGGGTTCTAACGTGGAATTGCCAGTCCTGGGCCTCGCTTGGCCTGCACAGCACGGCCGTGTGATACAGCTTACCCTCCGCCACCCTCCAGCTCACGAGCCTGTGTTGGCCGTTCCAGGGGATTTTTGTTTTGTTCTGTTCTGTTCTTTATGGGAACTTGCTGTACTCTGTTTCCTAATTGGTTTCCCAGAACTAAATAAGCCCAGTGGGTTCCAGAACCTCATTTCCCATAGATGCTATTGGCTAGGTATCAGACCGCAAAGAGCCGACGTGTACCATTAAAATGCGGTGTCCAAATCAGATCATGGGGTCTGCCCAAAGGGCCCACATTTGACGCCTGCCTGTCGTGTCAGTTGGACTGCATCCTTTCTGAAGACAGTACACAGTTCCTCTCAGTATAGAATTGGCCAACCCTTACGCCACTGATGACGAGCCGAATGACCGTGGGAGACTCACCCAACCTTTTCACTTCTCTCATAGAAAAATCAGGCACGTGAACAGCACTGATCCATGCAAAGCCGGCTTGTTTAGGGCGAGACTGCTCTTGGTGCCTTGGGATACTATCCAGGGGCTGGGTAGCTCTCTGGGGACCTTTTCCCAAGCCCTCAGGAGGGAGAGGCCTTTTTAAAAGTCACATGTACTCCCACCTCCCCCCCAAAAAGAAAAACATACTGGCAGTAAAATACAATGAAATAAAATTGCATCTCCCCACTCTTCTCTTTAAACCTATTCCCTATGAAAATGGTACTACATTTTTCTTACACTTACATGACTGTGTGAAGTAACCTCAAATAGATTTTTCTAAATTCGAGTGATTATTGCCAGGGATGTAAGTTCCAGAATGAATTGAAGTTGTTAAGTTGCTTTGCAGTTAATAATTTCTGCTTCATTTTCTGAGAAAATATTGATATTGTACTAATTTTTTAAATAGCACATATAATTATACCCTCATTAATGATGTCAAATATTATTACCTAATACATTGCTCCAATTAATTATGTTTTTTAAATGAAACAGCTTATCTCTAACAAGTTAAATTTAAATAATTGCGTCTCATGCTAATGGGGTAGAGCATGCTCCGGCGTCGTCTTTACGAACACAAAATGGAATGACCTGTGAAAGGATGTCTGGCTTCCTGTCCTTGGATAACTGGCCCCTCGGCTTTGGCCCACCGCCCGGGTTCATGTCCCACCCCTGACCACCCCATGCCCCAGACAGCTCAGACCCCGGCTTTGTGCGCTGCATTCCCGCCTGATGCTAGGGCTTTGCACACGCCCCTGTTCTTCCTGGGATGTGCTGTCCGCGTGTCTTTGCTGGGACAAAAGCTCCCGTGGTCCCCTCACCGGGGACGCCTTCCCCACCTCCCTCTGACCCACTTGCTTGTTGCATCTGCTGAGCTCCCAGGGTGCACTGCCTGCTCCTCTGCTAGAACATTCAGCGGCCCAGGCTATAGCTGGGCTCGGACACATCTGGATCCCACACCCCATCCCACATTCGTCTGTATTCCCTCACCCAGAAGTAGCCAGCCCTGCATGGGAGGTGGGTGAAAGGTTGTTTTTTCTTTTTCTTTCTAAATTAATGAACAGATAAGGGAGCCAAAGAAAATCCATAGACAACCAGTGAGTGTTTATTGAATGAACAAATGGGGTACATGGATTAGTAACTCTTTTTAAGAATTTTAGTGAGTTTAGGATTTATATGGCCTAGGCACGTGGAAAAACAAATCAGAAGTATTTATGCTTTCAGATCAAAAGTTAAAAACAAAGTATGAGGCGATGCCTTTGAGTTAAGTGAGATAATTTATTTAAAGTAGCTAGCGAAAGGCCTCTGATAGGCTTTCAAATACAGTAGCTGCATTTTATTGGGCTTCTTATTGTGATTGCTGCATTAGTAATTAGTACGTGGAAAAATGTAACAGATGCTGCCACGAGCGCATCTATTTATTTAGCAGTCTATTGTCATTTATATTGAAGATGCCTTCGAAAGAAATTACAATAATTAAAAACGTAATCTAATTTATATATGTGTAAGATGACTTTGCTCATGGATAGCCTGCTCTTTGTTATGTAATAATTCTTTTAATACAATATCAGGAATTTGTAAAGTGATACTTATTTACTCCTGCCTTAGGCCAAGTTATATGACGTGTACATACCATCCAATTTCATTACATATCACACGGCATGGTTTATTATGATGCCTGTAACGAAGGGTCGCAGCCTATAGCGGTGTTTCTCTTCTCACTCCTGTGACAAACTTTCTCTGACCTGTTTCTGACAGTCTCTTATGTCCTGTCATGGACTGGTACCATCTATTTGAGTTAATATCTTTATATTAGATAAAAAAATAATGGCCACTTAAGATTATAATTAGTTTTCATTAACTTAGCTCAGACTGTGCCCAGTTAACTGCTTACATCACAATACTTTTTGAAGATCAATAATCAGGTTTTTAGTAAAATTCATCTATCAATTAATGCCCTATTAATTAAATCCCCTCAAAATGGAATGTGGGATACATTAATACGGGCACATTGGGGTCAGGGTGACCTGCCACTTACCCTCACACACCTGTGAACACTTGCTATCTCAGGTGTCTGTCTGTCTGTCTGACCTGGGAGTCTATTCTAACACTTTACATCTGTTCAAATGCCATATATTGATTATTTATCTACTTGGCAGAAACGATTGCCTGACCAGGGTGGTCAACCTTTTGGCTTCCCTGGGCCACGTTAGAAGAAGAATTGTCCTGGGCCACACATGAAATACACTCACACGAACAACAGCCGACGAGCTAAAAGAAAAGGGTCCATGCATGGTTTTCGTAATGCTTTAAGGAAGTTTGTGTCGGGCCGCATTCAGAGCCGTCCTAGGCCGCGGGCTGGACAGGCCCACTGCATCACGTAACACAGGACAAGCATGTCCACTTTACTCTTTTGCCACTTAGCCAGAGATTTCCCCCGATGGTGTTTGCAGTGTCTGCCTTCACGGCCCCTCTGCCTGGCTCTCGTGTAAACTGGTCAGGACAAACGTGTGTGATCAAGTGATAACCCACAGAAAATGGTAAATAGGTTACTTCTGACACAAATAGAGTCAGGCACGCACAACCGGGTGCTGTCACCCCAGCCTTAGTGGTCGGCGGCCACACGTAGGGCTCTGTCTTCCAAAACCGAGAGCCATCAGTCACACTTTCTTCTACAACTGAGACGAGAACTCTGCTGTGTAAACTGCTGGGGGTCCCTGGTACTTCTGAGGGCCAGGAGATTTGATTCTGTTCTTACAATAAAAAGCCCTGTGCAAAGAATTCTTTTGGTCTGTAACGATAGCAATACAAAATCCTTTTATCCGAAACCTGAGAGCCTAGTGGAAACAGAATTTAGGAGACAGTTCCCAAGATAAAAAAAAAAACTAAAATAAAAAAACCCCAGAGCCTTTAAATGGTAGTGTTGGTGCCGTGTTTTCATGTGGGCTCTCTAACTTCTACTGTACCCTGAGAAGTTTGGACTCTGTCCATTTCTGCCTTTTTCATCTGTAATTAGGCTGACCGGATGTCCCGTTTTAAACGGGATGGAAAACAATGGTCCTGTCCCACTTCAAACAGGATGTCTGGTCAGCCTAGTCTCATTGGCTGAATTCCAGGTGTCACTAGGCTGACTGTATGTACCATTTGCGATGGGACAGGACCGTGGTTTTCTGTCCCATTATTAATGGTACGTCTGCTCAGCCTATCTTTCATGCAGATGTCTTGGTCTAGTACTTCTTTTGTTCCTAGGACAGAGAGCACAAGTATCTGACTACGCAAACAAACTAGAATCTCACATAAAAACATCAATGAACTTAAAGTTTTAGCAAATGGTCTTGTAAAGATACAACCCATTATAGCCCTGCCACTTAGGCAGTTTCAAAATTCCCAGCATAACGTCTCCGAAACACTTCATCTCTTTCACTTCTGTAAGGGCCTAGAAATCAGGAGAGACAAAAGGTTATCCCAGACCTGGGGACAGACTGTTAGGAAAGGGTGTTCTTCTGCCACTCCTTGATGGGTATTTGTGTGTGTGTTTGTGTGTGTGTGTGTGGATAAGGCAAGAGCTAAGAACTATGAGAGTTGCAAATTAATCTGTAAAAAGTTAGTGCGAGCTGCAAAAGGAAATACGGTAACTAACTGCACTCAAATCAAATGAGTAATTATTTCCAGGCTGCGTAATTGTGGATGTTTTTACAAAGGAACTCCACTTGGGCTTGATCGTAAGCACGTTGCGTGGGGGTTTAAATCACCAGTGGTGCGAAGGGCCCGTTCCCGTCAGTGTCAGCCGAGCAGGGAAGCAGCCGAAAGCGCCCTGTGTGCTCGGCGGGAGGCGGCAGAGCAGGTGAGCTGCCGTGGACAGATTAGGTGGGAGAATTGAGGTAGGCAACTTGGGGGACGTCCTAAGTGTAGGGCAGATTGTGGAGGCACCTGTCGCCCCCAGGTACGAAGCACCCAGTCTCCAACACAGAAGGAGCTCAAGCCCCGTTAAGTCACGGAGTGCAGAAGGCCCCTGGGGTGTGCTGAGAGCTTGCAGAGCGGTGGCCGTGAATGGGCTTTGCTTCCGTGTGTTCACGCTGTTAATACTAAGTAATTTTCAGTTCAGCTGTGAATATAAAGATTCCGCTTCATAAAAGCAGTTGATTAAATAAATAGAAATCACAAGATACGTATATGGAAAGACATACTCGCTATGTCTGTATGTCTGTTTATCTGTGTACCTTGCCACCTTCTGGTCTGTCTCCTATCATCTGTCACCTGTCTGTCTAAAGTATGTACTCTCTCTAATCCATCTGTCAGTCTTGGTTCCTCTAAACGTTTTGTCCTTTGAACTGTGAGTCTCACTCGCCTAGGGGACCGCTCACAGCCGCCTGCCTGGCCCCACACACACGCTGCCCACGGCTCGTGTTCAGTGAGGACCTGCTGCTCCAGAAGTGCTCGGGCACCGCCTCCAGCTGGGCCCGCCGCGTGCTCGCACCGGGTCTCTGGGGCCTCCTGTGCGCAGCGGGGAGGAGTCGTTGTGGAAATGGGAACACCGCCTGGATCAAAGCTGTCCACATCCTCAGGCCTCGGTCCCTCTGGAGGTGAGGTGATCGTCCCTTCCACTGCCGTTTCCTTCACTTGAAGTCCCGTTCCAGGCACCCTGCCACAGAGCCTTCCAGCCCCAGATCACACATGTCGGAGGAGACACCTGGCAGGGGACAGTGAGTGAGGCTGGTGAGGCTCTTCATTAATATCAGCGGGCTTGCACCCATCCCCACTGAGTCACGGGGATGAGAAAACAACAACAACAACCTAAACAACATCTTCCCGCTCTGGATAAAGAGATCTGAACACACGGGTTCACAATGACACGTGTATGCCCAGGGAGCTTTCATCTCTAAACCCCCTGGGGACGGATGGGGCGGAAATGGGGCACAGAGGAGGAGCTTGGGGGTACCGTCTCTCACGATTCCTGCCACCTGTGTTTGCCAAGGCTGGGCGAGAGAGGGCGCGCCTTTGGGAGCGCCTCAAGTATTGGGAAAGCTGGGTTCATTTTCTTTGTATGCAAGGAGGTGCAGGCCTTGAGTCTCCGAAACCAGCAGGGGGTGTGAGCAACGTGGCCCCTCACCTACTCTGTTGTCACCGGGGCGACAGCCTCACGGCCTCCCATTCTGACAAGCCAGGTGACGTGGCTGGTGCTGTCAGTGGTGACCTGGACACTTCAGGGCTGCCCCATCCAGAGGGACTCGGCTGGCCAGTGGACATGGAACATTCAGGAGACTGAAGCTCTCTGTAACAATAGAAATAAAAAACAGACGCGCCAGCCCATGTAAGATTCGCCATTAAAAATTAATCCTATATTTACATTTTTAAGGTCACATCAGTGCTGAGATTCAAGCTGTTGATTATATGAAAGTTCCGTTAGCCAGAGTTGTATCTAAGGCTTGTAGGTGTCAGCAGTTTGAGGGGAGAGGGTGTTAACCAGAGAAAATGGAGATGCGACATGAAATTGTCTGGGGGTGGGGATTTTTCTCAGCGACGTCTTTGGACATTGCCCTGTTTCCTTACCTTTCATTGCCTTGAACGTGCTCTTGGCCTTGGGCTACTTTGAAACCAGCATGGACTCCCTGTACCTTCAGTACTGTTATTTGCGTGGCTTTTTTTTTCTTTTTATTATTAAACTTACTGGGGTGACACTGGTTAGTAAAAACTACATAGATTCCAGGTGTACAACTCTACAGCGCATTGTCAGTGTGTTGTGTCATGTGTTCACCACTCAGAGTCGGTTCTCTTTCCATCACCCTGTGTATTATTTGCATGTCCTTTGTCGGCCATTATGAGTCAAAACTGTTCACCAGAACGTAACATCGTGTCAGAAAGACCAAGCAGTGGAGGAGTTAAAAGACAAGCATGTCTGAGAACAGATGAAATGCAGACAGGCACGCCGCATTCATTAGCAACAGGTCGTGTTCAGTTCTGGGACGAGACCCATCTCCCTAAACATTTGTAACGTTGGTTCTGCGAACAGCACTTACGGAGAAGTGTCTGTCAGCTGTCAGGAATAAACGCACACATTCATTATCTTAACTTTTCAAGAGATCCCAACCTGCATCCATATTTTAAAATTTCTTAATTTGTTTTGTTTTCAGTGAGAAATCACTCCTGACATCTCCGTTCACATAGTTCATCCTCACGTTGCTGACTCTGGATCTAGAAACCAAGTTCATTTCTTGGTGGCTTTTGAAGTGTTTGAGAACAGAAAGTCTTTAGAATGTAACACTGAAGTGGTGATATCACTTAGCATAGAAAGTTGGGCCAAAAATTGAACAAAAATATAAGTGGTTTCAACAAGCATGTAGCTCTCTTAGATGTTCTGGTTTCTTTTGCCAGACAATGAATGACAAAATAAAACAACAACAAAACTTTTCTTTCTTGCAAGCGTTTGAAAGACGAGTTGGACAGCAGTGAATTGTGGAGACGAGTTGTGGAGTGAGACAAGTGCACCACTTGGATTGTTTGGCAGCGTTGTAGAGTGTTTTGTTTTGTTCTTTGGATCTGTTGAAACGTACCGCGGACCATGTGTTCCACTGCTCAGGGGAATGTAGCTCATGGTAAAAGCATTGAGCTGCAGCTAGAGAGAAATGACCCACCAGTATTCAACAGAGCGTATTTGTAACCATTCGGCAAGGAAACACGGGGACAGTGGCGAGAGGCAGGCGGGAACGGAGTGACGATGCTAGCCCGGCAGTGCCGTTGTCGTGCATTTCTGAGGTGACAAACTGCCTTGCCCACAAACACCTCCTCTAGTCACTTGGCACTGGGGCCTCCTGGTCTTGATTCCAACACCTATGTGGGTGACTTCATGTCGCTAGGTCCGTCAGCAACAGAGTATAGCCACCCGTGCCCCCCTGCATCCAATTCTGTTTTACTACTGAGTTTCTAGAGCAAAGGACTGAGTAAATGAATACACTTCGGGTCAGTGCTGTTTCATGAACTGTACTAGCTGAACAATTCAAGCTGAGACGTCACTGGGCCACTCCGAGATACTTTCTCTTATAATCGCCAAATTTTTGGCTATTGACTCTCCTCCGTGACAAACCAGCATCTTCTATAGCTTTTTCTTTAGGCCACTTAGGTCACCTAATTCATCATGTAAGTTATGAGAACTTAAGAGAGAAGCTCTTGGTCCAAATTGGTTAAGCAAATTTCGTCCAACACCTCCCTTTCTCTTTCTCTGTCTCCCTCAGTCTCTCTCTGTCTCTTGTTTCTCTCTCTGTCTCTGTGTCTGTCTTTCTGTCTGTCTCTCATATCGCTCCCTGTCCCCTCCCCTGTTTGCTTTTACTGTTTCTTACTAACCTACTGCCTCCCACTCTGGTCTTTTATTCTATGTTTCTATTTTTTCCGTATTTCATAGAGAGTTTGGAGCACATCCCTCAGACCATAGTGGATTCACTTGTTCAGTAAAAAGGAGACATTTATTTCTATGGCTGTATGTGGGAGAGTGGCACCAGACGTTTTCTAGGCCTGTAGAACACCTGACAAAATCCATGACTTTAATTTTCAATCCATTCTTATCCAGCCCAGTTCTTCCTCGGGCAGGTTAGCGTTTGTATGTCCATATTTGCTGATTGAATTGAGAGATACAGAACCTCTTGGTCTTACCTGATTATCAGGCATGTTATATGCCATGTGGACCTTAAAAGATATTTGAAAAGTTATCTAAATACCTCTTTTCCCAGCTGTAAAATAGCAATGATAATAGCCCAGGAATGTGTTGGTTTGTATTTCAAATGAAATGGGAGCACGTGCAAACAAAGCACGTGGCACACAGGACAGGATTAGTAATGTTGTTTTTTTTCCTTTACCCATAGTGCCTAGTACTCCTCTCTGCGCACAGAAAATAAATGCTCCATCAGTGGAGTTAACAAACAACAAAAAAGTGAGGAGACAGAACAGGGAGATAATAAAAACACGTCCTTCCTCTTAAAAGTGTTGAATCAGTGACATGCTGTGTGATGGTGTGAAGAACTTGGCAAACAGGGACCACCAGGGAGCCTTGCTAATTGTTCCACAGGGCGATGGTGAGCCATTCACAGTGCGCATAATCCGTCTGTCTTCATGAGTTTATCCGCTGTCTCATAGATGAGGCTCTGCTCCTGAAGAATGTAAATGGGGGGTCTAGCGGGCATAGCACAGTGCCAGTGACATGCTCCTATCTGCCCCTGGCACAAAGCCACCAGGGACCTCAGAGATGCTAAGGGTCCCCTACAAAAGCCAATTCAAAGTGAGGCTGCCTGCCTGCCTTTGGGCAGAGTCACAGGTGGGGCTTGGCTTGTGCAGGGTGGGGAAGGGTGACAGGTCCACTGGGAAGAACCCGTTAGATGTATACACCATGGCATTTGAAGTGTTCTCTTGCTTCTCAGTAGGTGGCTGCCTCTTGCAGTTGACATTCACCCAAGTCTTTTGAGCTTTACCTCGGCATTTAAAGAGAAAACAAGTGAAAAGAGGATCCATAGAGCTGCATTTTAAGCAGCATCGACACCAAGGCATGCCACAGGCTGTGTTTCTCGCTCAGCTTCTGAGCAGGCAGAATTAGTTTGCACTATAGAAAGCTGTCTTTCCCCAGCCAAGAAAACAAAGAAAACAAAACCCAACAAAAAAGCAGAACTAATTAAGATCGTCATTTCTCAATAAATATGCAAATAAAAAAAGTCAAAACAAGGAAATTCTATTTGTCACATCATGAAGTCACAAAGTGCTGCACTGCCTGGCTTGGAAGAATTGCAAGGGATAGAGCTCTGCTTCGACCCTGTTTGAAGGCTGCTTTCCGGGTCCGTCCTCGAGGATGAGGACAACGCCAGGATGGAAGCGTTTTCATTTGTCTCCATGGGGCACTGAGAGAAAAGGGGCGTAAAGACCAGCGAGTCGAGTGTTAGGTTTTGTGCTATGAAATCGGATTCCCTTTGTGTCATTTCAAGAAGGGAATTTACTAGGGACGTGCCCAGCTTACAGATGAGGGTGGGGGAACCCCGAGAAGGTAACTTCCTGCTCTCACTTGGACATTGGAGCTGGGACGCAAGCCCTCAGTCACTCCTCTGACTCCAAGTCCGTGTTGTGTTTCCGATCCACATTTTCGGCTCGGTACCACGTGGTTCTCCAGCACTCTCCCAAGTGGCTTTGGAGTGCGGGTCTCCAGGCCGTGACAGCAGTCAGGGGACAGGGAGGAAATGGAACCCATTTCCTGTGGTTTCCCCATCTGCTTCCCACATCTGGATGTTAAGGGTCCCCTATCAGCGGAAGCACAGTTCGATGTCTGTGTGATAGCATTTCATTTTATTTACATTGACCACATTTTGTCAGGTATAACGTGCACCCACGTTTGTGGCCCAAACTTTCAGGGGAAAAAAAAATCTTTCATTTTAACTTTTAATTCAGATTTTTATTTGTTTATATTTAAGTACTTGTGTTTTGTACTGTAAAGGAATGTTAGCATTTATTTTTTAATGTGATGGTACAAGAAATTTTACGTAATGCTTTTAATTCATAAGCATAAATAAAAGAATGACAAACATTTTTATAGATATGGAATGAGTACTACCCACGTATAATGGGCATCCTTATTTTCCCCCTCACAAATCTGGGCCAAAAAAAAGTGTGTGTTATACACGGCAAAATATGGTAATTGATAATGCACATGCTGATCCCTTCGTAGTGAATTCATTGTTTTTGAGAATCAAGAGGGAGAGACCCAGAGGAGGAAGGCAGATACCCTGATACTGTGGGAGTGGCTGCTGCTCTGCCTTGCAGACCTGTTGCCTCCTGTGGAGTGGACGCTGAGCTGCAGAGCCCCACCTAGCGATGCCAGTACCTTGGGCCTGCTCTCTGCCCCATGTAGGGCTGCCCCTTGGAAGAAGGTTCTCCCTGGACACCAGGGCCCTTTTTTGGCTGTTCTCGTCTGCTGGCTAACATATCAGGGTAAGGCTCTCAGCGAGGATGGGGAAGTACCTGGAACGAGCAAACAGCTCATGAGATGGTGCCAGGCTGGTACCTATCAGCTACTGCCCCTGCCCTGGGCACGAGGGCCTGGCAACCAGCCCAAGGTCAGCACACACAGAATTGCCTGTTAGCGCGATCGTAGACCCAAGTGGGCAGCACGTCCGAGAGCGCTCAAATGAAGTGCTGGAGCGAGTGAAGCCAAGGCGAGAGGCTCGCCGCGGTTCTTGGGGAATGTCAGAGTGGGGGTGGAGGGCTGGCAGGAGCAGCAATTTTGTTGCATTTCACTAGACTGCAGCAATTTTGTTCTAAGACAGTAAGCTAACAGGCTGAGTGGTGGCAGGGTACATTCGATAGCAACCCTGACCCTTTGCCCAGACACCTTCTGCCAACAGTCTGGGTTTCTTCCTTTATTTTTTTACTAGTTTTCTTCTATTCTTGTTGCTTCAAATGTGATTATGGTTCCATACTTTTTAATCACCTCCACTTGCATTCGTTGAGCTATAAAAATGTACTCTTCTTACCTTTTATCTTCTCGTGGGTGCTAAGTAGTTGATGAATGACTAATTCAGTGAATGAATGAATGAGGATGGGCAAAACATTAAGGGAAAAAGCTCCTCCTGACTGTTATTAAGGCTCCCAAATCCAGGCCATTTCTTCCGCTTGGCGAGATGATATGGACGACCTCCACTCCGCCACGCTCACGAGTGTCTGGCCGCTGATCCTGAATTGCGTTCTGTCCTCCCCCTCACTTCGCGTGGACACAGTGTCTCTGAGTCAGCAGTGAGCATCACAGGAAAGGATGAGGCCTGCCCCCCACTGCGCCCCACCATGCACACTGAGGTGATAAACTGTTCTCTGCTGAGTATGTGTCTCCCTGCCCATCGCTTCTGCCGACCCCGTGAACTCGGCGACCCTGGTGGTTAAGTCGCTTTCGGACTCCTGTCAGAAGTCAGTTGGTTTTGCCTGTGTGGATGTGCTCCCGGGTCCTCTGTTTGGCTCTGTTCATCTGCCTGCCTGTCACTCTGCCAGGACCGTGCGGTCTGGATTATTGTAGTTATTATTGCAGCTACGTCCTATGTCTTGAAATTGAGAAGGGAGATTCCTCCCACTTGAGTCTCGTGTTCAAAGTTACTTCTCGTTCTGTTGCCTTTCCCTGTAAATGGGAGGGTAATCTTGTCTAGACAAACAAAAATCTTTCTCGAATTTTGATAGAAATTGTGTTAAAGTTGTATATCCATTTGGGGTAAACTGACATCTATTACAATGTTGTGTCTTCTAGGCTAAGGGTGTTTCTCCACTTAATTTAATCTCTTTGTGTTCTCTCATCAGCTCTTTATATATTTTAGCATGCAAGTCTGGTGTAAGTTTTGTTCTATTAACACCTAAGTAGTTCCTTTTTGTTTAGTGATGATAAATGTTTAGTGATTGTAATATATTCATTGTTAAATGTACTTACATCACACACTGTAAGTTCACCTGATTTTGTTAATGTTATTCTTGTAACCTGTGACCTCATGGACCTCACTTACAGTTCTAGGTGTTAATTTTTATTTAATTTTTTTTTTTTTTACTGTTGCTCTTGTACATTCCCAAATAGAAATACTTTTATTTTTTTCAACCTACCTATATGTCTTTTGTACTCTTTTCCTGTCTTACTGTGCTGGCTAGAACTTCCAGTACTACGTTGAGGGTAGACATTCAGCATTAAGTAGATTATTAGCTTATAGGTTTTGTTTCGTTTTTCAGACATTCTTAATATAGGAGAGAAAGTCCCTTTCTATTACTAACTTTCCTGAGAGTTTTTATTACTAGTGTGCAGTGAATTCTGTGAAGTGCATGTTCTGAATACGTGTGTATGATTATGTGATTTTCTCCATCAGCCCATTAGTATAGTGAATTACATTGATTGATCTTTGAGGACAGGACCACTCTTGCATCCCTGGAATTAACTCCACTTCATCAAGATGTATCATTGTTTTCATATAATGCTGAATTCAATTTGCTAATCATTTGTTAAGGATGCTGCATTTATATTCATGAGGGGCATTGATCTGTAGTTTATTTTTACTGTCTTTGCCTGGTTTGACTGTTGAGGTAACACTTAACTCATAAAACAAATGGCAAGTGTTTCTGCTGCCTTTATTTTCTGGAGGAGATTGTGTAGAATCAGTGTTAGTTCTTTAGTCATGTTTCAGAACTCTCCAGTGAAAGTATCTGGGCCTAGACCTTTCTTTCTCGAGAGTTTAAAATTATGAATTCATTTTTTCTAATAATCATAGAGCTATGTACATGATTTCGTTCATACTAGGTGAATTGTAGTTCCTGCTTTTTGAAGAGTTGGTCCATATCATCTAAGGTGTCAGATTTACATGTATAGAGTTTTCTGCGTGTCCCCTTTGATACCTGCAGGGTCTGCAGTGACACTACCTGGTATATTCCTGACCTTGGTAATTAGTGCCTGCCTTCTTATTTTCTTTGACAGTCTTGTTAGAGGTTGGTTAATTTTATAGATCTTTTCAAACAGTCTGTTCTTTGTATCATTGAATTTCTCTATTTTTCTGTTTTAATTATATTGGTTTCTGCTCTTGTCTTTATTATTTCCTTCTCCTTGTTTTGGATTTATTTTGCACTTATTTTTCTACTTTCTGGAGGTGGTAGCAGAGGGTTTTTATTTTAGGCTTCTCTCAGATAAGCATTTACTGCCTTTAACGCCCCTCTTGCCACACCTCTCTCTGTGCCCCACAAAGTTTGATGTGTTTCATTTTCATTTTCACTCAGTTCCATGTTTCTGATTTCCAATTTGATTCCATTGTGGCCAGAGGACACACATTACACAATTTCACTTGCTTTAAATGTGCTGAGGTTTATTTATGGCTCAGGATAGGGTCTGTCTTGCTATACATTCCATGCATATTAGAAAATAATATGTATTCTGCTGTTACTGTGTGCCGTATTCTATACCCATTGATTCTATCCTTTGTTGGTTGACGATGTCGTTGATTTTCTGTCTAGTTGTTTGATGCACTCTTGAGAAAGGAGTGTTCAAGTCTTAAGCTATAATTACAGATTCGTTTCACTCTTCTTTCAGTTCTGTCCGTCTTCACTTCACGTTTTTACAGCTCTGTTTGGTACATACACATACATACAGGAGTGCTGTGACTTCTTGATGTCTTGCCATTTTTAACACCACATGTGCCTCTCTGGTTACTTCCTTTGCCCTGGTAACTATTTTATCTGATGTTATTATAGCTACTCCTGCTTTTTAAAAATTAATGTTGGCATGGTATATCTTTCCATCATTTTACTTTCAATCTGCCTATCTCACTGTATTTTAAGTGAGTTGTTATAGACAGCATACAGTTGCATTACATTTTTAAAATCCATTGTGACAATCTCTCTTTTAATTGGTATATTTAGACAATTTGCATTTAATGCTTTTGACAAGTTAGGGCTCAGTCTTTCATTTTATTTATTAATTTTTCTGTCCTCTGTTTTTACATTTGCTAATTTTTTTTCTGGGTTTTGTATTTCTATTAATTGTGTGCTTCTTCTAAAATTTCACTTCATTCTTCATTATACCCCCCTATATTTTTTGGCTGAGATTTTCTATTTCTTCACTGAGACATTATGTTTTGGGTTTTGTTACTATTTTGTTTTGTTTTGTTTTATGTGTGTATCCATAATTACTCAATAGAGTACTTGCATGTCACCTGCTTTAAAATCCTTGTTCAGTCATCCTCACATCTTTGGCCTGCTGGTGTCGGCATCTGCCGATTGCCCTGATTCTTGGTCTGATGAATGATTTTATGCTGAAAGCTGGACATTTTGGGTATGATGCTGTGAGACTGGGGTCTTGTTTAAAGGTTACGTGTGAACTGGTCTCCTCCTACACCACGCAGACAGGAGAAGGAAGGAAGGACCTTTTTATGGCTGGCAGGGGGCTGGTGACAGTCTGGACGCCCCATTAGGCCACACGGACACCCAAGCGGGTGCGGACTCCTTGCAATTGCTGGGCCGCGGTGACAATTTCAGCTCCCCACGAGGCCTTCGCAAATACCGTGCTGTTGGGAGAGGCAGGGTTCCCCGTTATGGCTCCCCCATCACACTGGTGGGGCCAGCTTTGACCCCAACGGTGCATGTCCTCCTCCTGTAGTTCGGGCTCAGTTGGGGGTGAGCATTCTGAGTCCCTATGTGGCCTTCTCTGATGCCTCAGTGTGGGGGAACAGAGGAGCTTGGGGGACCTCGTTACAGTCTGTTGAGATGAGACGTCTAGGTGTCCCGCGTCTGTTGGTGACGCGTGGGGTCGCTGTCTTTCCTGCCGTGTTTGGCTGGAGTGGAGCCGTGGGAGTTGAAAACACGACTCTCTTGCCACCTGCCCCTTTCCTGGGCTCTCTCCGTCTGCACCAGTGACCGTGCTCAGGTCCAGCCTCTCCGTCTCCAGGTCTGCGACCCATGAGGTGAAAAGCAAACCCAGGGAACTCAGTCCCGAGCTGGACTTCGGTCCCGGGACCCCATCGGTCTGCCTTCTTCCACACCTCAGAGGTTTGCCTAGGCCTGTGTCATAGATCATAGCCAGGGTTATTTGTGAGGAGGAAAAGGGAGAAACAGTCCTGTTTATACAGAAGAGGAAATGCCTGAATGTGTAATTTCATTTCCTTACTTACTCAAATATTTACACTGCATTTGGGCAGGTAAGTGAGAAGCGTAATTAAACTATTCTAGGCTTTCTGAATTTATATATATACAGACGGCCCCCAACTTAATGATTTTTCCCACTTGGAAGCGGTGCGAAGGCAATACAGCTTCATTAGAAACCACATGTCAGCTTTTGAGCTCTGCTCTTTCCCGTGCAGCTGACATGGGGCGTGTCACTCTCTGGTGACACTGAGCTGTGACCAGGAACTACAGCTCCAGCTCCCAGTCAGCCCCACGATCCCAAGGCTTGGCCACCGATGCCCCGCCGTGTGTGCGTGGCGTTAGATGCTTTTGCCCAGACGTGGGCTCGTGCATGTGCTCCGAGCGCCTCTCAGGTGGCTAGGCTGGGCTGAGCTGCCGTGCTCTGTCAGCTCGTGTGCTTCGTGCCTTTCCACTCAGCAACTGGCTGTAACCCCACTGTGTGTCGGGGAGTACCTGTGTAGGGCCGTGCCGCTCAGTGACAGCGGTGTGCTCTGACACACGCAAGGCAGTTTTGTCATCATGGGGTCATGGGGAGCGTAGCTCTTATGCAAACCTCGATGGTATAATCGACGGCTGTCACTGGGTGTCCTGGACTTTGTGCAGCTGGCAGCGCGGGTTAGCTGACACCAGGCTCAGCACACCGCTGTGAGTGGTGGGTGTGCTACGATGGCGCGACAGCTCCAGTGTCACTGGTGCACATTATATGTTATCTACCATGCTTACATTATACCTTAAATTTGTGTCTCTCTTGATAGAGGAAGCCATGTTTGTTTGAAATCACTAAGATGCACTTACATGTTAATTATGGCTGAATTCATTAATCAAACCTTTAAAAGATAGCAAGAAAAAGTAATCCCTCCACAAGAGGGTCTAAAATAGAGGTTTTTCTACGTGTACACACCTTATATGTTCTGACGTGAATAGCATGAGACAGAGGCACGGGCATTTACTCACCATAAGACAATAAACATTATGACAGATCAAAACAAACAAAGGGACTCTGCAAAGCTTCAGACTGAGAGGAAGAAAGTTTCAGTAAGGGGTGGAGTTATCCAGACAGTCCTGGGGGGGCGGGGGGACCTTAGGATGAGCTTTGAAAAATGGCATGTCTTGTTTTGTTGTTGCACGGTGAGTACTTGGAAGATCATTTGAGATCATGAGAAATCAGTTATGTCAATAAAGGCTTGCAGCAAATTCTGTCTGGTGTGTTTGAACGGCCACAGCAAGACCTGCCTGGCCCGTTAGCGGGGTTGGAAAGGCCCAGGTCTGTGAGTGACAGGGCCCCAGTCCACAGTGCGGGGAAGGCTGAGCCTTACGGGAGAGAATGGCCTCTGGTTTGCTCGTGGGCCCTCTGGGAATGCCCTGTCCACTGAGGCTCGCGAGGCGTTCGTGAGCAACAGAGAATCATTGGCAGCCTCAGAATTGGAAATGGCATAATGAAAACTGTGGCTTAGGGCAGTCACTAGCAGTGCCAATGTGTAGGGTTTCACAACAGTTACTGCAGCCCCCCGGGAACGAGGGAGCACGTCTCGATGCATGCTCCCTGTGACCCATGTCTCCCCGTATTCTCTAGTATCCGCAGTAGAGCAACGGAATTCACACCTGTTGGCTGCCCCTATTTTGCAGGGCACTCTGCTAGGTAGCATCCTGCGCTTTCTCGCTAGCACTCACAACTGCTGAGGTGTTATTACCTCTGTTGTGTGAGGTTAAGGGGTTTTTCCAAGGTCCCGTAGCCAGTATGTAGACTCACGCCCTGGACATTGTCCAGTATTGTCAGCTCAGTACCTGGCCCGGTGACGGTTATGTCACGGGCACTCCGTGTTCGTGCTGACTTGAGCTCACCCTGCAGCTGGGTCACCTGTGAGCTCCCTTCACTCCACTTCTGCACCACCCATCACCCAGCTTGTAAAGTGTGGTAACAGGGTAATGGCATGTTGCTGTGGAAACAGTAGTCATGGTTCCTCCTCTTCGTCTCCATCCAGGCAGGGTCCCGCAGACGTCCAGCTCAGGCTACGGAGGGCCTGGGGGGGGTGGGGGGCACGGAAGCAGCTCCCACCAGGCACTAGACACTAGGAACCTGGCCTCTGATTCAGTCCCCGAGCTCACGTGTGACCACACCGCTGATGACCCACCTTCCTTGTTGGAGGCGAAGCAGGTGCAGGAACAGCCCTGCCCGAGCCGAAGTGCCGCCTTGTGTGACTCGCAGAGCGGGGACAGGCCCTCTGCCAGCCCTGGTTGGCTCAGTCCCGAGGAGGGGGTGATCAGAGCGTCTTCGGGGCAGAAGCGCCTCAGGCACGTGAGGGGGAGACACAGTCCTTGCACCGTCACCTCGTTGCCGCCGTAGGGTCAGGGTCTGCTGACCTTCCGTTTGTAAACAAGCCCCCGGCAGTCAGGAAGGGGAGGCGGGGGCACACCGGGCTACCAGGCAGGTGCTCCGCCCCGGGCGCGCCCCTCTGGCCGTTCACCCTGGACTCCTTTTCTGCTTCCAAGCAGCCGTTCGTCCTGGTAAGGGGGAGCCGCGCGGTGTGAGTGACACGGCTGTTCCAGCGGGACACAGGAGAGTTTGGGGCTCTCCCTCCCCCAGTTCCGACCTCCCCTGGGGGCGGATGTCCTGGCGGTCTCAGTCCGTGGTGGCCTTCGCTGCCGGTTCAGTCTGAAGATCGTCAGGGCAGGAGGCCGTGCCCCCCGCGTGGCTGGAAAGCTTCCGATGGGACTAGGAGGGCAGACCTGCTGGCGGGGGGACGGAAGCCGCTGTCTGTGACCCCGTGCTCTGTCCCGGTCCCAGGGCCGCGGCCGAGGAGGGGGGTCAGACTCACGGAAGGGAAGGCGCAGCCCCCTCCCGCTGTCCGGTGCGCGCGCCTTCCTCTGGGTAACCGTCTTCTCCTTTCCTCCTCTCTGCTCTCCCCGCTTTCTGCGCCCCCCGCCCCGCCCGTCTCCTTCCCCGGCCCTCCCCTCCCCCTCCCTCTCCGCCCCGCGTCCCCGGGCGCCCGCAGCAGGTGCGGTGGCAGTGGCGGCGCCCCTCCCGCCCTGGACGACGAGCCCCCGTGCATGGAGGAGATCGATTACAGTACGGACCGCCGCTCGGACGCGGAAGGGAGCTTCTCGGAGCTGGACCGGCAGATCCGGGAGTGGGCTCTCCGCCAGGACGAGGGGCAGGAGGAGGAGGAAGGGCCGGGACCGGGGACACCAGCCGCCCCGTAGCCCCCAGGCTCTGGGCGACTTCCGCGTCTCCCGACACCGGCCGAGCCGACCGGACGAGCAGACCGGACGAGCCGCGATGCTGTGCTTGCGTCACCGTCGGGGAAGACGCCGGGCCGCGGGAGCTCGGCACCGCCGTGACCACGTGGGCTCCCGCTGCGCACGCGCAGTCCACGGAGCCGTGACCTAGACCCGAGGCCGAGGGCCCCGCCCGCGTGCTGGGACTCAGGAGCGTCGTTATCGCCGCTGTGGGTACAGCCGCCTCCTTCCAGCTCTTTTCCACGTTTCCTCGTGTCTTTTGCGAACTGCACGTCCGTCCTTTGCGAAGGCGTTCACGGTTCTGTAACCTGCGGGAGAGGTACCGGGGAGGTAGTTCGCACCCCGGCCCACAGCACCCCTTAGCTTCTCCCATAGCCAGCACCCCTCCCCTGCAGACAGCGGCCGTAGTGCCCCTGGGTTTTCATTGCTTCGAGGTGTCAAGGACACGATGCCGTGGGCAACGCCATTTCTGGGAGGGCTGGGGATCATTCTCGGTCACACTCAGCCATTTGCACCTCCACTCAGTTTAGTCTGGGGTGTCACCTTCAGGTTTATTTCTGAGGGAGAGGGACTAGGACAGGTGTCCAGGACAGGCCAGGAGCATGGACTGTCGGTCGCTTCATCTACGTGCCAGATAGCGTTACACACCTGCCGTGTACCGTGCGCTTTCCTGAGCTCTGCAGACGCAGAAATAAAAGAACGCCTGTGTCCTCGAGTCACTTCACAGTCCTGGGGGGGAGTCCACATTTCATCTGTGTGGGGACGGGGTGGGGCGACCTCACCGACTTGGGGGCGGCGGTGGGGGGAACGGCCGGGAGGAGACGGTCACTTGGGTTGATTCTGGTACCAAGCAGAGGAGAACCATGCTGAGAACTGGAACAACACTGGTGCAGAGGCCGCCGGATGGGGCGAGAGCTGGCCGGAGGACGCTCGTCGCGGGGGGTTTCAAAGATGTGTCCGCGTGTGGGCGCCCGAGGTGGGTGAGCGGCAGGCGCCGAAATGGAAACGCCGGGCGTGGTCTGATCAGGCGCCGGGAGGCGGCCCGGGAGGGCGCGGGGCACCTCTGTCCTGAGCGCCCCGGGGAGACAGGCCCTGGCAGCACAGGCGTGTCCGGGTTCGCCTCCAGGCCGGCCCCCCTAGTGTAGGGAGGCGTCTGTGGGCGCTGGTTGCTCGCGCTCTGAGCGGCGTTGCCATGTTCGGACAGCAGCAGGTTGGCGGGATATGAGGGGTACTGAGCGCAGTTGGGGGCCGTGTTGAATATTGGGGGGCGGGCTATCAGAAGTACAGAGGGGGAGGATTCCTAGAAGGCAGAGGCACATGAGGAAAAGCAGAGAGAAGGAAGGTGTCCCGAGTGATCCGGGGGGCCCTGGGGACGTCCCGAGCCCTGGGGCAGCAGTCCGCTGAGCAGCAGGTGGCTTGGGGAGCACAGGGTGCTGGGAGAGGGGACAGACTGCCCTTCCCACGGGGACGGGAGGCCGATTGCCAGTCTGGGGGTGAGAAGGGCGCCCGTACAAGTCAACTCCGGACAGTCCGGGGAGCACGCTCCCAGCCCAGCTAGCGGGGATCCTGCTGGCCCCACCGCTGTGCTGGGCTGCTCCGGACGCACAGGGCCCGAGGAGATGCCAGGACATCCAGGGAACTGCGGGCCCTAATGGGAAGCAGATGTGACTGAAAGTGTGCCGAGGGGACGAGCGTCGGCAAGGGCAGGTGGGGCTGGGCTGGTGCTCTGCGACACAGGGCTGAGGCCAGGGACCTGCAGTGACCGGGGCTGCCTGGCACCCCCTCGCTGGTGGGCGGGGCTGGAGCGCTCACCCTCTCCCCCAGGATCGTCCTGGCGCGGGTGGAGAGGCACCAGGCTTCCTGCGGAGTGCCGGAAGACTTTTGGCCTCCATGTTTCCTGTGGGGGTATGTCTGCGTGTCTCAGCACGTCCCCCCGCAGGCTGGTCCAGACCTCAGGTCCTGCTGTGCTCGGCCGTTGCATTTGCGAGGGGACGTAGCGTCACGTTAGCTCATCACACTTGGGGACGTGCCTGAGCGCGCACAGACACACATTCCTGTGCCACTGTTCAGCTCCCTAAACGTCCCCTTCACGTTTGCAGACCTGTGCACGTTGTCCTGTCTCTAGTAAGCCTCTCCTGTCACCTCAGGTGGCCGTATCAAAGCCCAGCTCAAAGGTCAGCCGTCCTCTCGCAAACCTCTCTAGTCACCCCAGCCAACGCGGGTGGCCTTGCTCCGTGCCCTGACCGCACCGGTCTCACGCCCCCCTTGTCACAGGCCTGCCATTCACAGCTTTGGACGACGGGACTGCCGTCACCCCTCCCCCTCCGCGCACCTGGCACGTCCCCCGACACCTGGTGGGGACTCACAGGGGCATGGGCTCCTCAGCCTCACAGCTGAACCGCCAATGTGTTAACGAAGTCCCGTCTGTTCCAGTAGATTCCTCCACTTTCCGCCGCCAATCGGACTGCTCTAGACATGGAAATTGGTTTCTCTTGGGGGCACCGAGCACAAGTACAGCCCGGCCTCTTCAGCCGACAGTTGCCATGGAAGATGTTCCCTGCAGGGTTCATTCGGGTCCCCCGGACTGCGGGCTCAGTGTGGTGAGGACAGGAGCACGGCTCCGAGCGCGTCGTGGCGCCGTGGCCACCTGGGCGCTGTGTGCGGTCCGGTCAGTGAGAAGCCAAGAACACCCGCGGCCGCAGCTGCCTCTGGGCCTCCAGTAGCAGGATTCGGAGCCACAGAGCACACCCGAAAACAGCCCGAGCCTTGAGTGTCACGCTGTCCTTGAGGGCTACCCACACCGGTCAGGTCACATCGCCCCTCTGAGGGGGGACGTTAGCAGGCATGGCTTCCATTTCACTGTCTGGACCCCCGACCTGCAGGGTCGATCTCATAGTCCGAGGCACGCCTCTGCCCTCTGCCGAGGGAAGGCGCTTCCGGAAATGCCCACCCCATGTCAGCCTTGCTGGGGACTCAGGACAATGGCCCGTGGGGCGTGTCTGCACATTTGCACGTGGATTAGAATGACAGATCCCTCTGTCCCCGCGGGGATGCCCGCCCCCGCCCCCTGGGGTGCTCACCCTGAGAGCCTTCTGGGGCAGGAAGAATGGAGGGGGGAAGTGCCTGCTGCTGTCTTCCCAGCGCGCGTCTCTTCTGTGTCTGTCGCGGTCTGGCTGCGTGTGTGCCCGACGGATTCTTGATAAAATGTGTTGTTTAGAAGAAAAAACGAGGTAAAAAAATTATTCTTTACCTGAAAATGGATTTTATTACAGCCTTTCAGTGCCTAATAATGAAAAGAGGTACAACTGTAAGTAGCTTAAAACCGTCTACCACGCACGTTGTGACCCAGTGGATTTGAACTTGAGCGCACATGCGCGCACGCACGCACGCGCGCGTGCACATGCACACACACGCATGCGCACACATGCACACACGCACACGCACATGTGCACACACATGCACACACACAGACACATGCACACACACAGGCACATGCACGCACACGCACGCACACACATGCGCGCACACATGCACATGTGCGCACACGCGCACACACACACATGCACACACACACAAGCACACATGCATGCACACACACGTGCACACACGCGCGCGCACACACGTGTGTGCTGTGGGTCCGAGCCTTCAAGCAAGAAAACAGCAGGTAAAGGAAGGTCATCGCCAGACACCTGTTTACAAAGACGCGGGGGCGGGCGGGTAGCTGGACGGTGGGATGCCGTCCTGTCACTCGGAAATCGCCACGGAGGCATCTGGACCCGCAGGTGAGGCCCTCGGTCATCAGCCGCTGGCGTGACCTGGTCTTGGGGCACGTGTGCATATTCCGCTGCTCAGGTCACAGAGACGGGTGACACGGCTGCATGCGAGTCAGGACCATGTCCCGTCGTCCCGGACCACTGTGCGCAGCCTGCACGGTGAGCCCCCTGGTTCTGCTCCTGGTACAGGTGATGCACTCGGTAGGGAGAAGGCGAGACTCACCTGAGATGGCACTGCTGCGAAGCAGCAGGACCGTGATTTTAACACAGATAGTCTGGCGCCTGTCTGCACTCCAAGGACACGTGTCTCCTCGGAGGCCATGGAGGGCCTTTGGGAGGACGCGGGGCAGTTCGGCATCTCTGCAAACTTACGTCGTTACCGTTTTCAGTCCGTGAGTCAAGCAGAAGCCGCTCGCACCAGGCCAGTCTGTACTGCATCCCACTTTGCAACGCAGCAGGTTCAGAGTCAGGTCCTCGTCGTAGCCTCCCGCCAGAGCCTCCGCCTCCAGATCCCCCGCCTCGGAGCTCCGGGTGCGGGTCTGTGCTGTGCTCGCTTCTTTGTGCGCCCGACGCACAGCCCGGGGTCTGATGCAGGCTGTGCCCTGGGCACCGGGCACATGAGCCCACTGGTCTTGTCAGGCCTCTGTCTGAGCCCTTTCAGCAGCAGTCTCCCACGCGTGTGCTCACGTTTGGGCTCCCCGCGCTCTGTGGCCCCTTCTTCCCGGGCTGCCAGGCAGTGTGATGGTGTGCGGAGTGAACACGTGTGTGGCTGCGCTGCTTAGTGGCCTCCCACGGTCCTGTGGGTAAAACGCAAAGGGAACCCGGACTCGCACCCCTCCTGCTCCAGCCGCTGGCTGGCTTTCTGGTCCTCCTTTGTAGCACGAGCTCTCGCTGGACTCATTTTTTAAAAATCACTTAATTTCCAGTAAGCACTTTGCTGTCTGGCTCCACCCCTCTGCCGGATTCCATTCATCGTGGTGTAGTCAAATGTCCCCTCCTCCAGGGAGCCTTCCGTGATCTGCTCTGGGTTCCACAGCACCTCGTGGAAGCACTGCCATGGGTTTTGCTGCCTGGTGTTGCCTGTGGACTCTTCTGTGGCCCCGCCAGGCTGTCCCTTCTCAGAGAACGAAGACCATTCTGTTCACTGCTGTGTCCTGAGGACCTAGCACGCTGCCCCAGACCTGATGGCCCTTCCTTAGTTATGCACCAAGTGACGGCGATCTGCATTTCCATCGCAGAGGGCGCCCTGGAATGACCTCCTTCCCGTTGCCTCAGGAACCTGCCGAACGCAGATAGCGGAGCTGCGGGAAGTGGCCCGGAGGAGCCTCCCTCAGCCCCGTCTCCGGGCCTCCTGCTCGGTCATTTCCCAGAAGCAGCTTTTTTTCCTCCTCCAAGTGGCCTGTAGAGGTCAGAAAAGGGCCTCGGTTTCCAGTCCGGGACTGTCCTCCGGCCCCATTAGCATTCACCCTGGGTGTGGATACGGACGCAGAGCCGGGCGCCGCACAGAGGAACGGAAGTGCATTGACTGTCGGAAAACAGAGCGTCTGACCGCTCAGGGCGACCCCAGCCCTGCTCGGCCCTGCGCACTTGTGATTCTGCTTCGGTTTCATCCCCGTCAAAGGGACCGTTGTCCTGGGAACTGAAGCGCGTCCCTTCATGGCCACCGCAGCCCGTCCACGGAGGCCAGCCGCAGACCCGGGGGATGGGAGGAGCGTTTGTGTTTGTTAAAGAGAAACCGTAACAAATAGGAGGCCGTGTGGGGACCAAGGGGGGAGCTCCCGCCGACGCGGGCGCGTGCTTTCCCCCATGAGCGTACGGCCCTCCGGAATCCAGATGACAACAAACGTGTAAACAGTCAATAGGAAGCAGCCACCCGTCTGGAAATTGAGGTGACGGTGACTTTTGTGCCGCTGTTGCCTAGTGTATAGGAAGGAATGTTAGCCAAGGAATTGGGGTCCTGCTCTGTCACCTGAAGGCACGACTTTGAGGAGGATGGTTGGTTTCCCTGGTCCTCAGTTTCTCCAGTTAGGAGTGAGGGGCCAGGCCAGGTGAACCCGAAGATCACGCGTACTTCCGACGTGGGCTGCCGCTGTGCTGGCTGGCCGGCCAACAGAGGATGCCACCAGGCCCTGGGCTGGCCGGGCGGGTGGAGGGGCAGCGCGAGGTGGCTCACACTAGCGCTCTGTCCCCGCAGGGACCGAAGCCAGGCCTGCACAATGTTCTTTTCAGAGCCCAGACGGATTCCGTGGATCCCCTGCCAATGCCCGGCAGAATAAAAGCTTCTGAAATTAGAGCTAAAAATACCTACAAAGCAGAGTGGCACCTAGACAGCAAGACCTGAACGTGCGGGTGCAGGCGGGCGAATTGAGCCAGCAAACTTGGGAAGGAAGACTAGCTCGCCCTTGTCTGCAGTTACTCGCCAGTGGAGAGGGAAGACGGGGTGTGGTGGGACCCCAGGGTTGGGGGCGGATGTGTGAGAGGTGGCAGGGGCGGGGCTGCTTCCTCAGACCCACTTCCTCCCCGCTGCACAGCGGGCCCGCCCACTTGTCATTGGCTCTGTTGGTTGTTCCAAGACCGAGCTCTTTAACAGTCCCTCTGCTGTCCCCGGACCTCTGCTTGGGCCCCGGGCCAGCTGCCCTCATCGACCTTGTCTCTCAGCACTTGGGGCCCGGCTTCCTCTTTACACCCACTCGGGGTTTCCATCAAAATGGCTTTCAGCTCTGGTGATTGGGGGCGGGGCGTTGCAGGAGGCTTAGGCTGGGAAGTGGAGCCCCGGTCCGGAGGAAGCACGCTGCACGTCGCGGCCACGGGGCTGGGCGTGTTCGTGCAGTCCGCAAGGAGACAGCGATTGCAGAGCACCTGCAGGGCAGGTCGGCAGTGCAAAGCACCTTTAACCTCACCCAGCCACTTCCGGATCTCGCCATTGCAAAGGGTCTATGGAACCTTTGTCTATTGAGGCAGTTCATGGACTTAGAGGTACCCAGATGTGAGCACTATTGGGGTGAAGAACTGCGGGCTGTTCTTCGGTGCATTAGATAGTAACTGACACTTGGGTGCGCTGGCAGAAGAGGACAGAGGGAGGGGACTTCCCAGCATGCCCAGAGGCCCAGATCCAAGGAGAAGAGAGAGCTTGTGGGAAATCTCAAGCAACCTGCCAGCTGCCTTAGTTCCGGTTAACGGAGAGTCTACCGTATTAGCGAAGATTGTACAGTAGTTGCCATGTGCCAGGGACAGCGTAAGCCTTGTACATACATCAAGTCACTGAATCTGCACGGCAGCCTTGTGAGGTAGCCACTGTGACTGTCCCCATTTTACATGTGGGGAAACTAAGGTACAGAGTGTGGATGTGCACCCAGCTCGCGTGTGGGTGAGTGGAGATTGGAACCCACGGATCGAGGTTTGTGCCACATTTCCCCAGCAGGGCTCCACGACTCCATCTAAATGCCTTTCTTAGACCTGGTTCTGCTCTAGGCTTGCGTCTGAGCACTGAGCCTGGCACGGTCTGGTGGGACCTGAGGGTGCAGGTGAGGACAGCACAGGCTGCTGTGGGCCGAGCATTAATCCAGGCTGCATCCCTACCTGACCCAGGCTCCCACCTCGTAGTCACGTTGTGTGGTTAGTGAGCTTGCGTTGTCCTGGCGTGTCCCCTCCCACGTCTCCTTCGGGGGCATGCGTCTGACGCTGACTGTGGAGGTGTCTGAGGTGCAGAGGATATATTATATTGGCTTCAATAGGAGATAAAAATAAGTCCTTAAAGATGCAACAAGTTAAGAATCAAAAATTAGCAAAAACATGCTAATAAATAGGAAATGGAGCTGGTTTTAATAATAGTGTTTTATTTTAGAATCCCTTAATATGATAAGTAATGAAATAAGCAACATTAGAAATCCACCAATAAAATCACAGTGAGAGAATATAGTTCACATAACAAAAGGGACAACAAAACCCAGACATTTTTAAATAGTAAAAACAGAACAGAAGGCAGAAGACTAACAACATTTAATAACTGTCGTTATAAAGGTAAATGCTATAAATTATACCACGAAGTGACAGGGAATATCATCGATGGTCCAAAAGGGAGTCGAAGACTACTTCTCAGGCATCCTACAAACCTGATGAAAAGATTCAGAATGAAACACCGTGAGTAAACGTTTCCGGGGATCCGTGCCCCGCGACAAGCATTGCGAAGGCAAGAACTCAAGTTGGACCCTAAAACGGTGGAGACGGGGAGAGTGGCTGAAGGAATTGCGAGGAATATTGATCAGCTCATTATTGTCAGAGCTGTGAGAGGAGGCCTTGATGACAAGGAGACGCTTTCAATCAGGCTGGGGGAACTTGGCCACAGCATATCGAAAATAAAAGGCCAGAACACGCAAAGGATTGCCCTGCCTCCAGGGCCCTGCAGGAGCCACAGGCTTCAGGGCTGAGGGATGGTGGCCACGGCAATGCCAGCAGCAGACCTGAGCATCACCGGTGAGATGAGGTGTCCACCTCGTATCCTGCCCCTTGTCCCTCTCTGAAAATGTGGTGCATAAGTAGAAGCGAGCATCACGTGGTTTAGGACAGACTCAAGTGCACTGCAAAGCTGGTCTCCTTCCATTGCCCCTGTGATGCATGAGCTTGACCTCCGAAGGCTCTGTGACTTGGCCCACCCCAGCCCGCCTCTCTGTGCTTGTCTTCAAATGCACGTGGCCCTCCAGCCAGCTTTTCCAGCAAAGTGGCCCACCCACCATCCCCCAAGTCTGTCCTGCAAGTTATCACCTGCTCCCACCTTCTCTTCCCTTCCTCCTTCCCTTCAAGGCCCAGTTCACATCGCCCCTGATCTGAATACCATCCCCTGCAGCTCCTACCCTCTGTGTTTGTCCACCTATGACCCCTGATGCTCTGAACATGTCCTCTCACACTCTACTCGCTGGCCATTCATCTCTTTCAGGGTGCTTGCATGCTTCACGTGTCTGTCATTTCTCTCATGTATGCTGTTTGCTCCTTGAGAGCAAGGCTGTGTCTTTTTATAACCTCATTCATTACTTAGCACCCACTAATTGCAGCTTGCTTACTGATGAAACATTATTATCTCATAAAATGCTCCCTAGAAAACCTCAGGTTACATATCATTGCTCTCATTGTACGGACTCAACTACCAAGGCTCAGAGAGGTTCACAAACGTGTCCTAAGTCACCCAGCTGAGAAGTGGCAGAATCAAGACTTGAAATCAGTGTGACTTAGACAAAAGTCCTCTACTTTCCCCGACAAGGCCACACTGTCATTACACCTGCCTGGAACCATCCCTCCAGATGATGCACCAAAATAAGCGACTCGTGACACTGATGCATTCCAAAGAGGTCCTCTGTAAGTGCACTCCAATTACTGCACGTAATTTCCATGCAGTTACTATGGCTGCGTCGGGCATAGCTTCCCTGAATCAAATCTCATGCCTAGACAGAGCGTCTCTCCGTACCTGCACGCACAGACACATACATGTGCACACACACGGATGCACATGCACACAGACGTTTGTACTACGATAGCACTCACTGCTGCACACAGGTCTGCATGGAAGGACATTGCTGCCCCAGTGGCATAAATGATCGGCATTGGCAGGGATGGGAAGAACTGTTTTGTCCCATTTAGCGGGGAGAGGTAGGTAATCTTAGCTGGATGCTTCAAGATTCAGTTTTATTGCAGGGGTGCCTGGAGCTTATCCAGTAGGTTCGTGGCCAGCATGTCTCTGCAGTGGAGCCCTGTTTGTCATGAAATTAGCTTTGAAGCGATCCTCTCTTGAAAGTTTGTTAATCATGATCCGGAAACTGTAGTGAATGGGGAGAGTGCACGGCAGGCCTGTTGGTTTTTTTGTTTTGTTTTGTTTTCATTTTTCTTCAGGTTCTTGGTTTGTTCACTATTTAAGAGAAAGAGAAAGAACATGTCTGAGACCTGTTATCTTGCAAAAGTGGGAAGAAGCCTGACACGTAGGGAGGGAACAGGAGGGACAGAACCCAGATCCAGTTGTTAAGAGATCCCCAATGTGACTAGGTTTCACCTCTTGGCACCAGAGAGCATCCATGAGCATCGTGAGAATCGTAGCGCATCGTGAGAATCGTAGCACATCGCTGTCATGTGGTACTCACACGTCAGCCACCTACAAAGCCACCAGGATGGCTGCTTACAGACAGAGTTCTGTGCCCTCGTCCTTGAGGTTCTGAGCCCCTCAGACTATGCCGGGGTCCAGGCATTTCCATTTTTAACACGTTCCCGGGTGAGGCTGATACTGCTGGTCCAGCGAACACATTGTGAGAACCCCTGTCCTAACAGACATGATGTGTGCCCGTAGCACATAGGAACGCTGGGTTCCTTCCTGGAAATGCATGATAATACTGGACGTCAGGAAACTGTTTCCATCGTCAGTCCTCCGTGTTTCCTCCCGATGCCCATGCTTTCCCGGCGCGTAGGGAAAGCTCACGGCGCGTAGGCGAGGTCCAGGCCCTGTCCCGGTGCTCACGCCGGCTCCTGCCTCGTTCCCACGGCGCCAGGGCGCTGTCCACCGCCTGGGTGCTGACAGGCTTCCTGTCCCTGCTGGGAGCCGCTCGTGTGTGTGTGTGTGTGTGTGTGTGTGTGTGTGTGTGGTG
>PVJL010010829.1:0-46690 GCA_004026885.1 Lyroderma lyra
AAAAATGTTTTCTAAAATGTTATAGAAAAATTATTTGTAAAAGTCAAAAAATAAAAACAATCCAATAGTACAATAAGTAAATAAATTGTGGTATACAAGGTCTGACAATTAAGTTCATGAACTCGCCACTGTGCGCTTACATTGAAAGCACTGTACAAACAAATGGGTAAGGTTTCATAACCTTAGTATTATATCTGTGTCTCACAACAGTGTTTGTGTTGACATGTGGCAGTGTCTTGCTAAGTGGCATTCATTATTATTGTTGCATGTTTTCGTGTGCCATCGCAAGAATGTTGAAGTTTGAATTAGAGCAACAAACAAATAATAAATTTCTTGTAAACTTGGCAAGAGTGAAAATGAAATCAGCAACAGGTTAGTCCAAATTTATGGGTAAAATACCATGAAGAAAACAGCAGTGTACAAATGGATTAAATGTTTTTCTGAGGGGAAAGCAAGTATAGCTGATGAAGAGAGGTCAGTGCAGCCAGTAAAGAGCAGAGCTAATGAAAACATTGCAAAAGTTCACAAAATTGTGCATCAAAATTATCAGCTGACTGTGAGAAGTATAGGAGACCAAATAAATATTGACAGAGAAACAGGAAAATCTTAACTGAAAATCTTCACATGAGAAAGTTGTGTGCAAAAATGATCCTGAAGGAGCTCACCAATGAAAAAAAGGAAATAAGAGTAGAAGTTTGCCAAGATCTTTTGGAGAAGCAAGATGATGTTTTGGCCCATGTTATCACTAGTGATCAAACATAGGTGTACCAATATGACCCTGAAGCAAAGCCAAAAATGTTCCATCAATTCAAATCAAGTCAAAACGATATTGCTAAACTTTTTTGATATCAGAGCAATTGTTCATTATGAATTTGTATCAACTGGACAATCAACCAAGTTTACTATTTGGAAGTGCTGAAAGGCTGCATGAAAAAGTTAGACCAAAGTGACCTGAACTTTTCACCAACATTACATCACGACAGTGCACCAGCTCACATGGCACTTGTCTGTGAGGGATTTTTGTGTCAACGTGTGGTGGCATCTTGCTCAGTTGCCACTGTTGTTGCATGTTTTGTGTGATGGCACATAAAAACATGTGAACAAATGACTATATTGGTGACCACCTGATCTGGCCACCAATGCTTTTTTTCTTTACCTGAAGATAAAGGAAATATTGAAAGGAAGACATTTGATGACATTCAAGACAACAATGGCAATATGGGCTCCTGAACCACTTTCTTTGCTTGAGCCTGCTCCTACCTCTTCGGAGTGCACTTTCCCTTCAATAAACTCTTTTTGTTTCACCACTTAAAAAAAAAGCAATGACAATACGATGACAGCTCTTATGGCCATTCCAGAAGAGTTTCAAAATTACTTTGAAGGGTGGACTAGTTGCTGGTGTCAGTACATAGCTTCCCAAGAGGAATACTTTGAAGATGACCATCATGATATTCAGGAATGAGGTATGTAGCACTTTTTCTAGAATGTGTTCTCTAACTTAACTGTTAGACCTTGTATTTATATTATAATGAAATTCAACATAGCAGTAAAAAAGTAAATGAACTGTAGCTACTCACAACAACATGGATGACTCCTAAAAGGTAACAGTGTGTGCCAAAGAAGGCACACACACACACACATACACACACACACAATTTTATGTGATTCCATTTATATAATATCCAAATAAATAAATATATCACTAAACTAAACTAAATCTTAGCATCTGGGATACAAACATTTTCAAGTGGTAAAATATAAAGAAAAGCAAGGATGTTATTATGAAGTTGGGATAGTGGTTACCTTTGTAGGGAGAAAGGAATTGATGCTTGCAAAGTAGCCAGGAGAGGGTTTCCAGGATGCTGGTGATACTCTATATCTTGACTTGGGTGGTAGTTTCATAAGTATTTGCTTTATGAGAAGGCATTAAGCTGTATATATTTGTCATGTGCATTTTTGTGCAATATATAATATTCCAAAAATGTTTACAATGGTAAATTAACAACAAAAAAAGAAAAACAGACTTCTCTGGACAGGCTTCTGTGGCTTAAATGTGAATAATGCCTGCAATGAAAGGCTGTTGGCCAAACACCAATCACCCACTGCCAAAACTAGATTCACTAGTGAATCAACTTAAAGGTATATTTTCACATGTGCTATTTGTCAGGATCTAGTGCAATAAACCAAGCCAGGACAGGAACCACTGTGTTTTCACTAATCATCATTCATTTCTACCAATTCATTCATTTAACACAATAATTACAGCGTGTTTCAAAATGATGGACCCAATTTCAAAGCAAGCAATTTCAAATCAGGTCCATTTTTTGAAACACCCTGTATTAAGCATCTTCTATGGTATTGAGCAAGTTGCTGAGGTTTCACTGGTGAGCAATTGAGGCATGATCACTGTTCTCATGGAGCTCTCCAATACAGTACAGGGTGGCAATGGTAGGAAAGAGGGCAATAGATGTTTTACATATAGCCTTCTGTTTTCATGTTCAGAGTTTATTTCAGACAGGAAATGTTTAATTGATTTTAACAATTCAACTCATCAAGTATTTCCTGAGTGCCTATCTATGGCCACACTCTGATTTAGGCACAGGATACAAAATTGAAGGTGCCATATTGAGACATGAGTACCTCAGGACTCAAGGAACCTACAGGCTTTGGTGGCTACCATGGCTAGCATGAGGTCCTCTTGAGGTGGACTGGTCCTGGATGGAAATGTCACATTAGATGATGTCAAGTTTCAGACCAGATCACAAACTCAAAGGAACTTGATATGGGGCAGGTTGTGTCTGTTGACACATAATTAGGAGCCCCTTAGCTGGCCTTCTAGATAGAAGGGACTCCTCAAAAAAACCATATTGTTTTTTCACTCATTAAACCAAGATTCTGTGAGTACCAATTGCATCAGTGTTCATTATCCCAGTGGTTGTAGGCATTAATGGCTCCAGTAAGAACATTTTTCCTTCATATCCAGTGTTCCAGAATAAATGATAAATATCTTATGTGGGGCTATGGTTCTTGCTCAGGGTCACATTGGCAGCAGGTAGCAGAGCTTTGATGAAAGGTCAGCTAATGTGATTTGAGTACTTCCATCACATCCTTTGGTGGATGCATGCATGCATATCAGCCTTTGAGGAGCAGGCTCCCTCTCCCTTATACCTCCAGCATCTTCCCTAGTATGCATCCAGTGTGATGGCAGTGCTGGTTCTGAGTTTAGCATGAGCCTAATCTAGCAGAAGACTCCTAGAGGAAAATAGGGAGTGGGAAACTCCCCACTGAGGAATGGAGAGAGTTGGTGAGACATTGGACACTATAAATAAACTTCTGATCCCAAGTGGGGAGAAGTATGTCCTATTGGTGGTTTAGCAATCTCACCCTGAGGAAAAATGCTTAGCAAGTTAAGGCAGAATATTCATCAAAGAACCTGCTAGTTTGCAGAAAGCATGATTCAATAAAAACAAAGTGATTTATGCCATCACCAAAGTAACGATACTATGCATGAATTCCTAGCCTGCTACATGCAGCATCAGCCTTTCTTTTCCAACTACAAAAGCAAACATCTCTCTACCTCCTCAGAAACAGAAAGGAAATACTCCTTCTCCAGGGACCACCCCAATACATACTCTAATAGTGGGAGAGATACATGGTTCATCTAATGCTCATCTCCTTATTAAAACACCTCCTCCTCAAATTGGCAGACATCCACCATTACTTTCTAACCAAATGAAACTATGGACCAACTGTTCACATGAAGCATTTCACTACAGAAAGGAGGAATTTCCCCAGTCTTTGCAGCCAAATAAGAAGGTTTTACCTTCTTATTCTCAAGGAACTTGCAGGGAGCAGGGAAATGGAAAATTCAAATTCCTTGGGAGTGTTTTGGTGGGGGGAGGGAGTAAGCATGGGCATATACAAAGCATGCACATGTACAAAGTGTGTGCATGTGTAATAGTCATGCTGTTGGAAGAGACCAAGTAAGAATTTGGTGACAAGGGAAAAAAAATTTTTATTTGACTTATTTTAATTAGGTTCCCAGGTGTTTTTTTCTTTATTCTTTCTTCTATTTTCTTCTCTACATAAACCAAGAAAGAGAATGACATTGAGCATGTGTTTGTAAAGAGGCTTTTCTAACATTTTCACCTTCTTGGACATGCAGCAGGAGAAAGGAAGTTGGTTTACTAGCCCTTAAAAAAACCAAAAGTCTGTTAATAGTCTCAGCATTATGAACCAAGATTTCACCAGTTTAACTATGATGCAGCCAATCTCCCACCCACACCCCATCCTCAACTAAAACAAAACTGAAACTCAGAAAACCTGATCATTCCTCCATAAAAATGTATCTGCATTTCATCTAAGGGCTTTTTATACCTTTTCTCAAAAAAAAAAAAAATGAGAGACTCTAAATTTTGTGAGGAGCCAAAGGAAAAAAAGAAGAGTATCTTTTCAGTATCCCTGTAGTCTGTAGACTGACCCCAAAACTGAATATAAATGGTCATGACTATTGGAAAATTGCACTATTACATTTGTAAGGGTCACTAACTCTATTTCTTTCTTTCTTGTCCTTCAATATGAAATGAAGATAAACAGTGAGAGTGCTGTTGCATTGGCTTTTTTAAATACTAGTTTCTCTTCTTGTTAGCATAAGATTTTTCTTTTTTTTTTTTTTTCTGACAAGATTTTGACCTGCTGGTTTTATATACCAGAAGCTACTGTCAACTGCCAAGAGCCATTAATCAGAAGAAGAAATGGATGGGATCCTGAAAATGGTGTGGGGACCCTGCTTCTCTACAGAGTGACTCCCCTCTTCCACCCATTTTGACCCAGGTCCCAGATAAAGACATAAGGCTCCAATAGCACACATTCCCTTCCTGCAGGGGCAGGGGCCTGCAGGAGAACAACAGGACTCAGGGAGGCACTGTGGTATTTTGAATCACTGGTGACAGATTGAGTGTCAGCACAGCCCTGTGGATAATAGGAGAAGATCCATAAGGGGCATAAAATGTGCTTACACTAGCCTAAGACAAGAGGAACTCTGGGGACCCTTCCAGTCCACATCCCACAATCCCTGCCTTTGGGCAAGTGCTCAGCAACGGCATCTTGGTCAACGCCAACTCCTGAAACCCTCCCAATAAGCCTCGGCTGCTTTCCTGTCCACTCTTTATTCTTTGATGACAGTTCAAAGGCAAAGAAAAGGAAAAGGTCTAGGAAGGTAAACAGGTTACTTTAGTCCACAGATTTGATATTTTAGGAAAAGGCTAAACTAAATTATTTCAAGGTCTTAGATTTAATTCGTGCCATCCATAACCAAACAGTTTCAAGAGTTAGTGAGTATAATAAACTGAAAACTATGATAAAGATACTATCAACATTCAGGCTACATAAGGGGAGCTGAAAAAGAGAACAGTAAGAAAAATAACAAACAAAATATAGTCGAGCCATCCTTCTAACCTTTTTATTTTATACCTAGGGTAGGGTGAGGGGAGAGTTGATATTAACTTTTGGTTTTTTGCTTGCAACAAGCACATTTCATCTATAAGCCGGGCTGTGCCCAGTTGGTGACATAATGTCCTCATGGTAATATGATACAGTAAGCACAAATGCAGTGCACAGACCAGACTGTGGCCTGGGAGAGACAAGCTCTGTCCATATATCAACGGGAATGGCCTGGAACTGAGAGAGTATTTTGAAGCAATCGCACATGAATTCACCTTCAGAAGATTAGAGGCTGATGTCACCAGGAGAGTGAAGTCATCAGAAATGACCTAAACTGATGAGATTTTGCCAGAACAAAGCCTCACTTTGCAGACACACAGCTTAACTCTTTCTGGGCTTAAGATTTCTCTGAGGCATTTTTTGGTGACAAAGGAAACAAGAAAGCCAATATGGCTCCCACTTTCCTTAGCAGCAATCTGTGTAACCTGATGGAGGAGGCTTGAAAATAAAAAAGTTACACTAACCAAATGCCCTAAAGGTAACCCCCATCTTTCATCTAAGAGTTCTACCCTGTCTCTACAGACACCCAGGGGAATAGTATTAGTAAGCTTCAGATAAACAGCAATTGAATTGAAAAGAATGGAATTTTTAGCAACACCAGATCCCCAGAGTGAAATAGTTGGACCCCCAGAAAGGTGGTGGAATAATGCTATAAAAGGAGAGCCTTTTTGAAATACAGTTGGCTGCTTGAGTCTGTCTGTGATTTTCAGTGGAGTACTCTATAAGCCAATAAGCAATAAGATATTGGACTGTCCTTACCTCCATGGAGCTATTTAGCAGCCAAGAGCCATCCTTTTCTACTTGTTATCTTTATTCTTGAGAGCGAGGACCACTTGTTTATTTCACCCCCTTCTAATATCAGCCCTTAGATATTGGAGATGCCATAAGGCCAATCATGCCTTACTTGGGTCAAGTAATAGCAATATAGCTTCAAAAGTTAAGTTAATTGAACATAGGAAATACTTTCAAATAAATCTCTTCCCTTGTTGGTGGTGATCATATTAACACAGTCATCAAAACAGACTAGAGAATATCCTCCCAGAGGCCTTCTCAGAGTCAAGGAGTTGAACCTGGCCTCTCCTTTGGCATAACCCTAGCATCTGGAATCTAGAATCCATAATCAAGTGGGATACAGTGGACAAAAGCACCTAACAAGCTGACAAGTATTATTCACTAAAGGATATTTTGATTTTATGATGGTCCTCTATGAATCAAGCATAAAGGAGCAACATCAGAAGATATGACCTCATTGAGTAGATGAAATGGGATGCTGGCTGCCTTCATACAATGGTAAAAGTTACTCATTAAAGGTCTCCTGCTCCTATGTGCCTGTTATGTGCCTAAAATCTACCCTCAAACAACTTGCTTACGATAGTGATTTTCACATCTTCTCACGACAACTTATGTAATGAATACGTTTTATAGCACTGTTAGATACTGTTGCATGCACACACAACTGAAACAAAAGTTTTGCAAAAATAAGACTTGCCCTGCTCCCTAAGATGTGCTTTGAAAGTTTCTCCACTGTTTCATTCTATTTCATTTTTCAGTGCTTATTTGAACCACTAATTTAATAATTATTCATAAGTCTAGATTAACAATTTAAAAGCACTGAGATTTAAGGTAATTTGGGAATGTAACAGATAACATATAAATTAGGGTGTTCAAGACAGAGAAATAGGATCCTCGGCAGGGGAAAAACCCCACAATGCTTTAAGGCAAAGTGTGAGCTAAGAGAGGCTAGAGTGACTAAAAATAAGCTCCTACTGCTTCATACCTCGGGCTACCAGTGGAGACCCTCATCAGAGTCTATCCATCTTCTGACTGCCTAATTCCTCCTCTTTTCACCCACTTGCAAACTCATCTGCAATCACAGAAAGATAATATACCCTCCTGGATAGAACTTAAAGGAAGCCATTGTGCATTGTTTAACTGAGGTCAGTTCAAACGAGTGAACCAAAGAGCTAAAGGACAGTGACCAATGAGTGCACTGAGACCACTCTCACGGGGAGACTGAAGGGAGGCAGTTTTCTGGCTAAGATTCCATCACAGTGACACAAGCACACTCTCGCATTCACTCACACAGTAAATGGAAAAGTTAGCTTCACTCTCTGTCATTAAATTATCTACGACAAGTCATCAGAGTTGTGGGCTTTGGAAGTTAGGATTGGCTTTCAGTGTCATTGAAACACCAAGAGATTTAGGTTGACTCTCTCATGGATTACTGGATGAAATAATGTAACCAAACATTTCCAAACATTGGGTTGATTTTTAAAATACAGGAAATGTTTACTGAACCCTTACTAAACTGAGCACTATAATAAATTTGGGGAGCCTTTTAATTGGTTGAATACTCCAGGTGCTCAATTGAACTAATAGAACTAGGAGTTATGGTTATGCTCATTAACATAACCCTGCACCTGAACAACCTTTAACAACGCTGTCATAATTTGTGGGTTTTAAAAGTACTGTTCAACATTTATTGTACAGCAACAAATGCTTTTGTTGATCCTCTGGATGTACTTTACTAAATATCAATAACTTTTAAAGCTTCAAAACAACATTTAAATAAATGTATTGTCTGATGAGGGAAGTAATTAAAAAATCTTAAAAGGCAGGACCAAACTGGTCAGTTTCATTTTCTGTTTTCATTGAGACTAATTTCCTGTGCACTTGCCTATCAGATCTAGAATGAGAGAGAAATTTGCCCTTTTTAAAAAAAAAAAATTAAAACCCTAGTTCAGTTGCCTTTTTCAAAGTATTGCACTGGCCAGTGAGAGAGGTAGTAGGACCATCCCTAATATTTGTAAGACTTAGGAAAGAACACATATAGAGATCAAGCCCAGACAGCCCCTTTCTTTGCTCCCCCAGCTCTGAGCTGCACCTGAGGAGCACTGATTACATGCATGTGGACACTCCAGGCAGCATGTGCAGGCTCTGTCCACTCATCAGACATAAGTGTGTACATAGCAGGGTGGACATAGGGTCAGAGATGTCTAGGTGCCAGTCTCAGAATACAGTCTAGAAGTGGGGTAGGTGTGTGGGTTTGGTCAGAGATGATTCAGAGCAGACAAGGAGTCCAGGGAGGGAGCCCAGTTGTCCAAAATTTAAGGGAAAGTAGGAGGGGCAAGTACCATATTAGTGTTAATACATTCAATTTAATGCATTCAATGTGCTACTATCTGCACACGTGACATCCACAGCAGGCTAATGAAACTTCATCATTACATCAATAGAAAAAGCATGAATTCATGCCCAGCCCTGATTTAGAACCCAAGTTCTAGCATATTCATTGTTAGAAAACAAAGCAAAACAAAAATGAAACAGATTTCATTGTTTTTACTCAAAAATCATTCTTATATAATATATATGTATATGTATATGTATGTGTATGTGTGTGTGTGTGTGTGTGTGTGTGTGTTTATATATATATATATATATATATATATATATATATATATATATATTTCTCATCAACTCATTTTTTCAAACATGGCATCTTAATTTGGAACCTATTTATCTGGTCCTGCTTTGAGCAAGTTCATAAAGATCTTACACCTGATGTCCTCTTTTGCTGTCAATGTATCCTGCCCATTTACAGGAGCACAGAGAGGGGGATTACTGGGAAATGAACAGAAAGCAGGTCTTTTTCAACAGGTCTATATGTGAAAGGAATAGGGGAAGGAGGAGATAGGGGCTATATACTCATACACCCATGTCTCCCGACATCAGCTGGTATATCGTAATAGCTTGTCTGTTAAAGTGTCAAAGAACCCATGGGAAAGAAAACATTTCTCAAACACCTGTAAGTCTATTCCAGGGTACAGATATGGCATCCACTCCCACAAGGGACCAAGGCGAAGTTAAAATCAACAATTAAGAACAGCTGCAGCCTTGCAACCAGCTGCCCTTTGAGGGAGGACAGGGGGAGTTCCGAGTGGGATAATCAATAGAGAAGACTGAAATAGCTCTGTTTTTACATGACTTTTTCCTCTTGTGAATTGTGTTGAAACTTCCCTCACTTGCTGAATATGTCCCAACCCTGCTTTTTTATTTACCAAATGTCCTGCAATATTTGTAGGCTGTGGTGATGTCTAATCGTCGATTTTACAGAGCTAGGACTCATAGCTTAAAATTGCTACAGGAATAGATTCAAATATGCAAGACAATTTTGCTGCTTTTGCAAAAGTTCCTTTGGGAAGAGATCACTAAATTATGTCATTTGGTCATAGTCTGTGGGACCTCTGAAGAGCTAAGTGAAAAAAAAAGACACCAACACCCATTGATAAAAATTATGTGTGGCAATTCCTCCCAAAGGATTTAATCTGCCCACACAACAGAAAAGAAACAAGAGCCATAGCCAGGTGATGGGAAGGTTAAAATGATGACTGGTGGTTTATAGGTATCTCAGGAGAGTAAACACAAAAAGGAAAAGAATTCAAAGTTGTTCCAGGAACATTGATGCAATTAAAAAATTATCTGAAAAAATGAAAACTATCTGAGAAAACTTTCTAATACTGATAATTTTTTTTGAGGACTGTCTCCCTGAGGGAAATGGCAGGAAAGCCATCAGCTAAGTCATTTATAATAAAGAGGGAGAAAGAACCAGAAAATAGATTGCTTAAAACATCCTCCTCCTCTCCCAGGCCTTTCAGGCAGTAAAATGGTGAGTTAAGTGACACTATCTTATGGTCTTTTCCATCTCTTAATCTTGTTCAGAGTGAAAACCTGTTTCTGACTGCATTTCTCCCACCCTTTTGCTGATAGCCATGCTGCTAATGAAGGTGTTCAACACATAAACCTGAGATTCACTGAATTTTCATTGAGCTTTTCTATTTCACTTTTAAATAAATTAAGTCACTTTATCAGCACAAATAGTGATTTAGAAAGAAGACAGAAGAATAAATCATGTTTGAAGGTCCTTTTGCTGTGGATGTTACATGCCTAAAATCAAATGTCACATCTTGGCAAGATTTTGATGAACTCAGTTTTGGTACTTTCTTGTGGTTGTCCATTCTAGGACTTGATAGCGTAAAAAATAAAAATAAAACTAGAAGCAAAAAGTTGATTCTCAGATATCTGATATCTTGATTTTATGCCTAGGCTGCCTGTTTTTAATAATAAGAACATGTCCATCTGTGAATCTGTCAAAAAGTCATGGATCAGAAATCTTCTCCCACGCCCCAGAATTTGCTATATCATTACATACCATATAATATCTGATGCAAGTGTTTTTGGACATGAGAAGTAAAATTATTTGAAAAGCTTTGTTTAAATTTTCAAGAAACCTATTCATGGGACCTAATCAAGAAGACCCAATTGAATTTAAAAAGAAAATAATTGATAAATCACTTGGTTCTAATATTATAAACTTCTGGAGACTTCTACTACACTGTATCCCTTCTTTTTGAGTCATCATTATTTTACTTTCTTCCTAAAGTAATTTATGTTAACAGTTGTCAAACAACTCAAATTTCTATATTTCACAAAAGTAAGGGGTACTCATCACTCTCTTTAATTTCTAGAAAAAGCTATTAAAATTTTTGAGGCTGCCATGAAACTGTACCTTGCAGATCTCCAACTACTAGGAATGTAATTGACCAAGGTCCCTAGCTTTTGTACTCATATTCACTATCACACCTGTATCAAGGCCACACTTGCCACAGGCTGGGGAAAAAAGAATAAAATAAACTATCAATTTCCTTGTGGATAATTTGACAGCAAAGATCATTTCCTCTGTTATTCCTAATACATACTAGTTTTGGAAGAGTTAGCAACTGATTCAGGACTTGCCCTTTTTTTCTTATTCAGACAGTCTCAATTTTGCTTAGAGAACAGTATATTGAGGTAAAATTACTACATTTTTCAATCTTTCTTGCAGCTAGGAATGGTCATGTGACATAGGTCTAGCCAATGAGACATAATGAAAAGTCATTGATTGAGGATTCTAAGAAACTTCTTTAAATGGAGTCAACTAAAGGATTCTGCATGTGGAAAATGATAACCTGATTCTGAAATATATATGACTTATATGACAAACTCACAGTTAACATCACACAATAAAGATTGAAAGCTTTTCCTCTAAGATCAGAAACAAGACAATGGTGCCCACTCTCACCACTCTTGTTCAACATAGTACTGGAAGTCCCAACTAGAGCACTTAAGCAAGAAAAATGAATAAAAGGCATTCAAGTCAGAAAAAAAGAAGTAAAATTGTTGTTATTTGCAAATGATATAATCTTATATAGAGAAATTACTAAGGATTCTACCAAAACACTATTGAGACTAATCAAAAGATTCAGTAAAGTTGAAGGATATAAAATTAACATAAAAAAACCAGTTGTGTTCCTATATAACAACAAAACATCTGAATAATCAATAAAATTATCTCATCCACAATAGCATCAAAAACAATAAAATGCTTAGGAGTAAATTTAACAAAGGAAGTTAAAGAGCATACAATGAAGATTATTTGAATTTGAAGAAAGAAATTAAAGAAGACACAAATGGAAAGATATTTCTTGTTCATGGATTTGAAGATATGTTTGTCATAGCCAAAGTCATTTATAGATTCAATGCAATATCTATCAAAATTCCAATGAAATTTTTATAAAAATAGAAAAAAAAATCCCAAAATTTGTACAGAATCACAAAGGACCCTCAACAGCCATAACTATCTTGGGAATAATAACAAAGCTGGAAGCCTCATACTTTCTGATATCAAACTATACTACAAAGCTATAGTAATCAAAATAGTATGGTACTGGCATAAAAATAGATACATAGATCAAAGTAACAGGATTGAGATCCCCAAAATAAATTCCCACATATCTAGTCAACTAACATTTGATAAGGGAGACAAGAACACTCAATGGGGAAAAGATAATTTCTTCAACAAATGGTGTTGAGAAAACTGAATAACTGCATGTAGAAATATGAAATTGGACCCCTAATTTAAGCCATTCAGAAAAATTAGTTCAAAATGCATTGAAGACTTAAACATAAGACCTGAAACTGTAAAATTCCTAGAAGAAAATATAGGGAAGAAGCTTCTTGACATTGATCTTGGCAATGGTTTTTTGATATGATACTCAAAGTGCAAGCAACAAAAGCAAAAATAAGCAAGTGGGACTACATTAAACTAAAAAAAAAAACAAATTTCTGCATAGAAAAAGAAACAAATAAAAAGGCAACCTACAATAGGAGAAAATATTTTCAAATGACATATCAACTATGGGGTTAATATTCAAAATATATTAAAAACTCATAAAACTCAATAACAAACAATTGAAAAATGAGCAGAGGAACTAAATAGGCATTTTTAAAAAACATACCCAACATCACTAATCATCACAGAAATGCAAATCAAAACCACGATGAGATATCAGCTCATACCTGTTAGAATGGCTGTCATCAAAAAGTATTGATAATGTGGAGAAAAGTAAACCCTTATACACTGTTGGTAGGAATGTAAACTGGTATAAAACAACCACTATGGAAAGCAGTATGGAAGTTGTACAAAATATTAAAAGCAGAACTACCACATAATCCAGCAATCCCACTACTGGGTATATATCCAAAGGAATTAAGAGCAGAATATTAAAAACAAAAATCATCACTCCAATGCTCATTTCAGCATTATTCACAATAGCCATAATATGGATACAACCTAAGCATTTGTCAATGGATGAATGGCTAAAGAAGATATGATACACACACACACACACACACACACACACACACACCACTGGATTATTATTCAACCATGAAAAAGAAGGACATCTTGCCATTTGTGCCAACATGGATGAACTTTGAGGGCATTATGCCAAATGAGACGTCAGAGAAAGACAAATATTGCATGATATTATATACATATAAAATCTATGAAAAGCAAAACTCATAAAAACAGAGAGTAAAATGGTGGTTACCAGGACTTGGGGTGAGGGAATTAGGAAGATGTTGTTTAAGGGTACAAGCTTGCAACTACCAGATAACTAAGTCCTAGAGATCTAATATACAGTCTAGTGATTACAATCAACAATACTGTATTATTAACTTTAAATTTGCTAAGAGACTAGATTTTAATAGTTCTCACCACAAAAGAGAAATAATAATAAGACATGATAAATTAGCTAATTAGATAATCTATCTAATTATCTAAAGTTATGTTTAATTTATGTTAGTTAATGCTATAGTGATAATCATATTGCAATATATAAATGTATTAAATCAATGTACAACTTACACATTGTTAATATTTTAATTACATCTCAATAAAAATAAAACTAAAAATAGAATAAAGTGTATATATCAATGCAAAGCCAAGACAATCTTGACAAGAAACAGAAAACTTTAAGGCTTAAAGCACTGGTTATCAAGACCCATTTTATTACATCAGACAGTGTGATATTTACTCAAGGATAAATAAATAACCAATGACACAAAACAAAGTTCAAAAAATTGATTCACACAAATGTGGATGCCTGATTTACAACAATAACACTGCAATGCTATAGGAAAAGCATTTTTTAATAAACAATGTTAAATCCACATGGAAAAAAATAAATCTTGGACACTACCTCACATTAAATTTAAAAATTAATTCCAGATACATTGTATATCCAAATGTAAAAGGTAACACAATGAAGCTTTTAACAACAACAACAAATAAAAACATAAAAGAAGAAATATCTTTGTGACTTTGGAGCAGAACAAGAATTTTAAATAGGCCCACAAAAGTGCTAACCATAAGGGAAAATTTGATAAATTAAACAAGTTCAGATTAAGAACTTTTGTTCATCAAAAAACACCATTCAGAGAATAAAAAAGGCAAATAACAAGTTGGAGAAAATGTTTATAATACATATATCCAACAAAGGACCGGTTTTGGACAGAACAAAATTTATATGTTTAGCCCTTATCCTTAGAACCTTAAGAGTGTGAGTACATTTTGTTGATAGGGTCTTTAGAAGTAATTAAGTTAAAATGATGCCATTAGTGTGGGCCTACATCCAATCTGACTGGTGTTTTTATGAAAAGATAAAATTAGGACATACACAGAAAACAGCTGGGGCACCTGTGCGTAGTTAGACAACCGTATGAAGAGGCAGTGGGGGTAGCCATCTGTAAGCCAAGGACCTCAGGAGAAACTAATCCTGATAACATGTCGACCTTGAACTTCCAGCCTACAGAACTGTGAGAAATTGAATTTCTGTTGTTTAAGCCACCCAGTCTGTGATGTTTTGTTATGATAGCACTAGAAAATTAATATAAGACTCATAAAGAAAAACAAAAGACAGGCAACACAGCGAAAATAGAACAAAAAATATGAAAAAGTACTTCACATAAAAAGAATATCTAAATAGTCAATAAATACATACATGTGTAAAGTTGCTCAACTATAGTTGATTCACTAGTTAACCAGGGAAATAAAAATCAAAATTGCAATCAATATTAGACAGAGTGGCTAAAATGAAAGAGATAATACCAAGTGCTACCAAGGGTGCAAAGCAACTGGAACTTTTGTATAATATTGCTAATGGAATAGTAAATCAGTACAAATACTCTGGGAAATTATTTGGCAGGATCACAGTTAAGCATAAGCATACCTATTACTCAGAGATTCTTCATCCAGGAATATATCCACAAAAGTGTGAACATATGTTCACCAGAAGATTTTTACTGGAATAGTCATTGAAGTATTATTTATGATAGCTAAAACCTGCAAGCTCTGTGAATGCCCAATACTGGAATGGGTTAAAAATTTTCTATTTACACATTGGAATAATGTAGCAGTAAGAATGAATGTTCCACAACTACTTGCAATAATATGGGTGAATCCTACAAACATTATATTAAGCAAAGAAAGACAGACACAAAAGAGTATAAGCTGTACACTTCCATGAAGTGCAAAATCAAGCAAAATTAAGCTATACTGTTCCTTTGAGTGTCTAAGAGGGACCTCTGGGACAATAAGGAGAATTTTGAGATACTTGGAATGTGCTGGGTTTTGTTCTGAATGTGAGTCACTTTGTTGTGTTCACTTTATAAAAATTCATCAAGCTGCATACTTGCAATTTGTGAACTTTTCTGTATGTGTGTTATATATCACTATAAAATTTTTATGAATATAAGGGAGCCAAATCGTTTAACTTGCACTTTCCTTTTACCTTTGTCCTTTCCCCCTTTTCCTGCCTGGAACACAGATGTGATGTGTGAAGTACAACCATGAGGTAACAAGCATGAAAACAAAACCATATGCTAAAGATTGCTAGGCAGAAAACGGGCGGCCTAGGGGGTCCTTGAGTGCATTGTATGCTCTGTACTGCCTGCTTCCAGCCTTCTTGTTCCATGAGAAAATTTAAACCCTCACTCATTTAAGCCACTACCTGGTCAGATTTTCTGTTATTCACAGATAAATGCAATGCTAATTGATAAACCAATTCCTTAAAAATGAGAGAGATGAAGAAGAAATTTATTGCATACGATGACTAAGGATGAAGATGGTGAACAGGAATGATCTGGACCAAAGCTGAGACTGCTTCATCATCCTTCCTCATTGATGTTTTTGTACATAAATATGACTCTGAGCTAAGCTTCAGTCAAAGGAATTTAAATTCACAGAGATGCTTTCTCTGGAAGCCTTTAATATGGGACTAAAACAGGCAAACAATTCAGACATCAGTATAGTACCAGTAAAACATATGAATCCTGCAATGAAAACAAGAAATTTTATGCTAATTTCATTACTATGGAGTATATACCTCAAATCCTCTAACATAAATCTAAATTAACAATGGCTTATATATGGTAGCCCTCAGTGTTAGAGACCCAACTCTACCATTGTTTCCCACCATCTATGAAGTTGCCTTCATCTGCATGGTCTAAGATGGCTCACCACTACTATTCTGCATTCCAGGCCACAAAGTGCAAGGAGGAGGGCCGGAAATATGTTTGTCTCTTTAAAGACACAATCAGGACTTGCCAATGTCACTTCTGATCAGATCTGACTGGCCAGAACTTGGTCAAGAACATTGGCAAGGAACATTAGGAAATGTAGTTGTTAACTAATCTCACTTTAAAAAACTATTACTATAGAAGGAGAGAAAAAAAATGGATATGGGAGGGATGCAGATGAGTAATCCTGCTGCTACATAGGATAAGTACATTTCTACATCCACTTCATCTAATGAGAATCTACATACTAATAAGAACAAGAAGCAAATTTATTTCATTAAAGCAAGTTTTTTGAAAAAAGCATTTTTAAGAACTTACTTTTTTAAAAAATTTAAACTAATTCTTGCCTCACCGTATTCTTTTATTATCCAACAATTCTGTTCAAAGTTCACCAGACAAACTACACCTGGCTCCAATCACTCTAATCACTTCCCCAATTTCACCCACAACACATTCTATATGCATGTAGCACTAAGTGATTATGCATATATACTTTTTACTGAGCTTAAATGTATTTTTCTTTAATGAGGTGGAAATAATGTGACTTTTGAAATCTGGTGGTGTTGATTCAAATCCCAACTCTACTACTAAGTGGCTAAATGACCTCGCTCCCCCGCACACACTGATAACTTTGGTCTCAAAAGAGGAGTTCATTCTGGTCCAATCCACCCTTCCCACTTACTCTAATAGTTACCTCCCTGTATCTTCAATTTCTCTTTCTTCACTGCTTTCTCTCACCATATAAATAAGTTCATATCTCTAAATTTTTTCAAAACTCTCTCTCTCATCTCTGTTTTGTAAGAGATAGCTCTTCTCTCAGTGTGAATTCACCATACAGCTTCTTAAAGGTGTATGCCCTCTTCCTTGCCCACCAGTCACCCCTCTGCTGTGTGATTTCATTCCTATTCTTAAAATGAACCTGCTCTTACAGAAAGTCTTGACCACTACTAAAAGTCAATCCAACTGCATTCTCCAACACAATTGACCACTTCTTCATTTACAGATGTTTTTGTCCCTTGGCTTTCACAGCCTCACCGCTCAGATCTACCCCTGCTTCCCTGGGCTATCCTTCTGAGATTCCTTTATCAATTCCTCTTCCTTTTCAACCCATCAAAGTTTGGTCTGCCACATTTGGCCACCTTGTCTGTTAACTCTCCACATTCCTTATGGATGCTCATCCATGCATTTGACTTTCAAAAGTTCCAAATTAGTCTCTCTAGCCCAGACTCTATTGAGTTTTAGACCATCCAAGTTTTCTTGACTGAAAGATTTCTTGAGACTCAGGACTTTGAGTTTTAAAACTGAGAAAAGTCCTAGGCAACCCATAATAAGTTGGTCACTCTAGAAACTCAGCACATGCTAGACATTTCTACTTGAATGTCCTTATGGGCACTACAAATTCAGTATGTCCATTCCTGAAATTATTGTCACATCCCACCCCAAACTGCCCATCTTCTTTTATTCACTATTTTGGTTAATGATGCCCGAATACTGACAGCTCTCTTAGCCACCATGTTCACTAGTCATCAAAACCTATACAGAATCAAAATGTGTCTTAATTGCCTCTGTCTTCCTCATTTCTTGCTTGAACAATCCTTACCAAATCTTACCCTCCCCATCTTCACCCTTGTCCCTCCAATTTACATAGCCATCTGAGTGGTTTTTCTAGAATCAAAATCTAATCATTTATTCCCTTGCTTTATTTAAGGTTCTCATAAAGTTCAAACTCCTTTTATTGAACTCCGACAAATTTTGCAAAACCTGACCCCTGCTTGTATCTCCAAAAATCCTCTTTCTGATCCCTGCTACCACCCCCTGTAATATCCTTACACCACATACTGACTTCCTTGTACTTTCCTGAAAAAAGGAATGCTATTTCATATATCCACTACTTTTGTTATGCTATCATCCGTATTTGGAATGTCCCTTCTTGCTACCTGACCAGTTCAAGTGTTTCCTTCTTTAAGAAGCCTTCACTGTATCTAGAATATACCTCTATCATACCTTTTAACACAGGAAAATACAATTACAGATGCATTTACATCTGTTTTCCTTGCCAAATTAGGTATAAAATTCTTGAGAGCAGGAACCTTGTATATTCATTTTGTATTCAAACACAGTGTTTGAAATACCCTCAGAACTAAAAATTATGTTTTCTTAATTGACAACCTCTCTGGATCAAGTTCTGCAACTGTAACACAGGTGTTAACACCTATCTTGAAGAATATATTGCAGGGATTAACATATAAGAAAGTACCTATCACTCTGCCTAGAATTCAGCAGACCCTTATGTTTCTCTTTCTCTTTACTATTACGTTAAGACCTTTTCTATATGTTTCATTATGTCCCCAGTAGAAGCCTGATAAATATTTCTAAATGAATGACACCATGGTGTCACTGAGTATTACCTCTTAAAATTGAACTTGCACATACCCTATGCCTAAGTAATTCCACTTCTGTGTAGATACTCCAGAGAAGCTCTCGCATGTATGTACCAAGAAATATGTGCAAGAAAGTTTCTAACAGCACAGAGAGAGAGAGAGAGAGAGAGAGAGAGAGAGAGAGAGAGAGAAGAGGGGAGGGGAGGGGAGGGGAGCAGAGGAGAAGGAGGAGAAGGCAGGAAAAGAGGTGGTGGAGAAAGGGAGGGAGGGAGGGAGTAAGGGAGATAAGGGAGAAAAGTGAGAGAGGGATGGAGATAGAATGAAACCTAATGTCCATAAATGGATGTAGAATACTTTATGATAATAAAGATGAATCAATTACAACTACACTCTTCAACATAAAGGCAAAACTTAAAGCTTTTAGGGAAAAAAATCAATGGACTTACACTTATATAAAGTTCAAACTTCACACCCAAACTAAGTAATGCATTCTTTAGAATTTTTTTTTTTACAAAGAAAAGCAAGGAAATAATTTACACAGTTCGTGATAGAAGTAGGATGGGGCAACTAGGAGGAACACTAAAGTGTCTCAAAGGTCTGAGTAGTCTGGGTGGTTAGTAAATAAGGGCTTGTTCTATTTTTGTACTATTATTATATTATTGTTCTTTAAACTGGACATATAAGTTATAGTCTTTTGTATGTAAGATATACTTTAAATTTTAAAAACTACTGTTTAAAAGAGAGGCTAAGTAAATTTTTCAAAGTCATACTAAAAAGTAAGAAAGTCACACATGGAACCTAAGTCTTTCTAACCATAAAGTTTATGATGATTTTTGTCACCTTACATAGATACTGGCCCTCAAATATCACATTGACATAAAAGTTCCATGTACTTAGCAAAAGTGTCCATTGATGGATGACTGAATAAACAAAATGTGGTATAAACACATAATGGAATATTATTTAACCTTAAAAAGAAGGAAATTCTGACATATGCTACAGAACCTTGAGCACATTAAGCCTAAGTGAAATATATCAGTCAAACAAAGACAAATACTGTATGATTCCATTTACATAAGGCATCCAGTGTAGTTAAGTCTGTAGAGAAAGAAAGAAGAATGGTGGTTGCCAGTGACTAAGAGGAGAGGGAAATGAGTGTTTAAAAATATCATTATTGTTTAAAGGTATAGAGTTTCAGTTTTGCAAGATGAAAAGAGTTCTGGAGATGGGTGGGGGTAATGATTGCCCAACAATTGTGAATGTACTTAATGTCACCAAACTGTATACTTAAATATGATTAAAGTGGTAAGTTTGTGCTATGTGTATTTTACCACAATATTTAAAAAGGTTATCCATGCTTATCTGGAAAATAATCAAGGTGAGTGGAATTTAGTGGTGGAGCACAGAGAAAAGCTACTTTCTGGATTTCCAGACATGGCCCAGTAATTTATAACCAACCTGCTCTCCTGGCTGCACCATCACCTGAGTTTCTGGACTGTCACCCCTTGAAAGTTGTTCTGTCAACCTAGGCAAGTGCCATTCTTTGTTTGGCCTTGGCTTTATCACCTTGGTGATGGAATGGAATGTAGGGTGGCTGCCAGATGGCAGATGAGTAAAAGGGCAAGATCTGAGGTTGAGAGAAACATGAAATAAAGGGGTAGCAGGTGCTGCTGAAGCTGGCCTGGTGCTCAGGAATTTGTAGACCTAATCACTTCAGCACATCAGTCTCAAGCCACATGGTGAGAGGTTCAAGAACAGAAAGAGATGTGGAATCAAGGAGAAAATGAGAAACAGAAATCAGCACCTGGAACGCTCAAGCAAAGAAGTAAAAATTTGTCACAGAGCTGAGCTTTTGAGCCTGAACATATCTCCAAGAAGAACGATTTAGCTCATGTCTAATTCAGCAACTCACTTGACAGAAACACAACACAATGTACAAATATGCATACACAGACATATTTCAAAACATGATGTTAAGAGAGACACAATTTAATCATCTGTATAATTTGCCTACACAACATCAAGAATCCAGAATGTAGTTGACTGACTTAATTCTTTGTGTCTGAATTTTTGGCATCATGCTGACCCAGCCTCAGAAGTCCAACTCAACTGCAGGCAGACACTTTTTCCATTGCATTAAACCTACCACACAGTTATCTTAAGAATTATCATGGCCAGTAAAACATATATACAATTAAATTAATGTTTAGAAATGAAATGTCACTGAGATAGCAGTGTTCTTATGCACTCGTGAAGTGTCTTACATGTGAAAATGCTTAGGATTTCATTTTCAGTTAATCCTCCAAGAAGCTCTAAGAGGGAAAGAGCTTACTATTAAATAATCTTGTGTCCTTGAAAAGAAATTTAGGCACAGAGAGGCAAAAGGACTGGTCAGGATCACATACAAAATGTTAATTGCAGAGTTATGATTAAACCGCCCAATGCCCCAAACTCAGGGCTGGGCTTGGTTGGTTGAGTCAAGGTACTCTCCAAGAACATCACAGATGACTAGTATAACTCTGGCTCCTCACCTTCTCCAGCAAGGTGGAATCAGATCCCATACATGTTTCTGAAGGGTATTCTCACACCTGGTTCACCCTTAATATCAAGGGCCATCAAGTGACCAGATCCTCTAAGCCTTATTCAAATGGAGACATTAATCTTTGATGTGGTTTGGACTATGCCTGACTCCTATTTCTATTCCAGCACAGAATTAGCCTCAGAAAAACATAGGCCTTATCAGAGTCCCATGATGCACTTTCATCTCTTCTATCCATCTCTAATCTTACTCAATTCCCACCCCTCAACAAATGTACCACATCTTCAGACACCACGGTTAGTGTAGAACAGTGCACACCTGGGCAGGTTGTATTCTCAAGTGACATATCCAGGGCTATAAGGAAAAGGAACTGGTTGTGTGGGGGGGAGGGGCGGGGGGAGAGGGGGGTTATAGGTGTGTGTGGGCTGGGAGAAGGGTGTGTGTATATGTAGGTGGAGAAAATAAGAGTTAACAGTCATTAGTCCTGCTACTTCTTTCTTTTCATCCCATGAGCTTTTCTTGGGATAGTTCTCAGTTCTTGAATGTTCGGCAAATGCCCAAAACCAAATCTTCTTTACCATCAGTCATATTTGGATACAACTTCTTGCATAGACCATCTCCTCACTGAATCTCTAATGCTTTGGAGAAAACTGAATCTCAAAAAACAATAGAAAGTCCTGGTGATAGAAAATTGCAGGTGATGCTACCTAAGTATCTCTAAAATGTATTGGTTTGCAAGACCCATGTAGATTGTTGGTAAATCAATCCTTCAAATCCATGACAAGGACAAACAGGCATTCTCAATATTCAGTTTGCAATTGCTATCCTGGAAAGGTCTTTATAACTTTTTTTTAAAAAACTACTTTAAGTAAGAAATGTCAAGAAAAGAAAGAATGGAATTCTACGTGACACTCTAGGTGCTCTCTGCCAGTGGCTCCATTTTATACCTCAGGTGCTAGTGTTCTCTTAACTGTGGTTTTCATCATGCTTCTCAGACAAGCCTTGGTATCCTTAGTTAATTGTTTACCAATGTGGTTACCTCCCAGCTGTATAAGTTTGCATGCACCAGATCTGGACACCATCTCCAGAAAGCTGAGGACTGCCTTGTTCCCATCCCCACAGAGATGTGGCTCAGAGATGAAACTTTTCAGCTGTGGGTCCTCCTGGCCAGGATAGCCCTGTACACCTTTTAAATAATAATGTCTGTCCAAAGCCTGATTGACTAAAAGTAATTTTTTTTAAATCAAGAGCCACAAATCTCAGGTGTGCAGCAATGGCCACTCTTGTTTTTCTGTATTAAACTCCAGTTCACCAGTGGCAGAAAACTTAATTTAATTAAGTTTTTTTGATAAATTCAAACTTTGGGGTTTTCTCAATTATTGATACTTTTATTAAGTTAGTTCCAGATTTTCTCCTTCCCATAATATTCTCCTTCTCTCTTGGACTGACCTATGTTCCAGAGACTTTGTAAAATATTTTGGTTTCAACATTAGGGGTAAGGATGATTTTGGCCTGGGACTGTCCTCTCTCTTCCCTATGATACCTAAGTTGTTTAGTCCCACCTAGTTTCCACGTGTGGCCTTTCTTCCAAGGCTGTCAATACTGAAGTAATGGTATATTCACCTTGTCTTCAACTATGGGGTCCGTTCCACCTTCTGCTACAAAGACCCCTAGATAGAATCCTAAGACCCTGTAGGGACCTGGCCCACAGCAGATAAGCTAGCATTCAAGGTCTCCTGGCTCCATAGGGATGCTGCTTATCAGACCACCAGTTCTGTACAGGGACCAACAGTCAAGGTCTCCCAGCTTCTTGGGACACTGTGTTCATGACAGTGGGCCTACAGGGCCTGCCAAATGATTTCTTCCATGGAATGCTCCTTGTTTTGCTGTACCTATATAACCTTGCTTCTTCTCCACCTGGGTGTGGATTTCTACCCCTCCACTAGCTGCCACCGGGGCCTCCCTGGTCAGTAAGTCTCAATAAACCTATGTCTCACTTATCCATTTGATGTGTTCCTTAGGCTTGCAGCTTCTCAGGCACAAATCTGAAAACAACTCAGACTCAGTCCAAACATACTCATTCAATTCCACTTGACTTTCTTATTTACTGGTGCTAGGTAGTCTCATCCTTCTTTTTAACTTCAATCAGTTTCCATGCCTTCCATGGGACATAGGAAAACTCAACTGTTCTGAGTATAACAGAAAACCAGATGGGCTGCTTTTGGGTTCCTCTTTACTTGGCACCCAATGATGCCATCTTAATGCTTGGCTTCACTCTTGGCAACATGGAGAAATTGTAGGAAATAACCTCCTTCCAAGGTTCGGGAAAATTGGAGCACACATCCTGTCTATTCTTGAACACTGTATGTACTATTATGCAGATTAAGAGGGAGAGAGAGGACACATAGTCCTTTCTCCATGATATCCCACCACCTACCTCTCCAACAGAGGGTTTTGTCACTTCTCTGTAGGAGAAAATTTGTTCTGCAGTTTTGGTTTCAAATATTTCTATCTTATACTTAGACAGTGCCTGTCTGGGTTCTCAGTGTGAACAACTCTGGCTAGCTTATGCAGAAAAAAATTTATTGAACCAATACTGAGTGGTTCACAGAATCACTGGGATGGTTGGAGAATTAGGTGAGAACGAAAAGAGGCTGGACAGCAGAAACTAAACATTGAAGAGTTAAGGCCCTGTCACTACTGGGCATGCCTTTGTTACCACTATGACTAATCACTAACTATGCCTGAAGCTCTGGGTCACCACCTTCACACACAGTCTTTGGCAAAAGCATAGTTTACATGTCTACAAGTGGCTGACAAGTAGAAGGAACATCGGCCCACAGGTATTTTCACAGTGGGAGGCAGGAGACTACCTTCCACTAAGACTCATATGATAAAGAAATACACAAAATAGTAAGGGCCTCAGAACTCTTGAAAGGCAAAAAAAAAAAAAAAAAAAAAAAAAGGTAAATATCCACTTCATAGACCAAAATATTTTTAAACCAAGAGTTCAGAATTTGAATTCTTAGATTTCTGGCTCAATTCTCTGATTCCTTCTTATCTAGCTGCCTAAATAAAAGATGATCACAAGGTGAAAGACTATGTGAAGGAAAAAAACACATAAAGTAATACTTCGTGATATATAAATGTTCCTCGACTTGTGATGGGGTTATATTTTGATAAGCCCATTGTAAATTGAGAATATCGTTAAGTCAAAAATACATTTAATATGCCTAACCCTCTGAATGTCATAACTTAGCCTAGCCTGTTTCTACTAAACGTCTATCATTTACATACCATCATAAAGTCATACCATTGTAAGTCAGAAATGTCTGTACTATCTCACAAATTTTATCTTCCTGATTCCTTATCATTCCAAAGATTAATACTTTTAATCCTATTTTGTATCTCAGAATGTCTAGATTAAGAAAAGTGTCATGTAATCTTAGTCAATTTATTTATCTTCGATATGCCTCAGTTCCCTCATCTGTGAATTACAATGAACCTACCTCATAGGACAATTATAATAAAGTTAAGGCTTATAACTACAAGCAACTACAAACTGAGCTCCAGAGATGACAGTGAAGTAAAAGAGCGCTATTGAACAGGACAACAGACAAACTGGCCATTAATTCTCCGTGAAATATGGACATATCACATTATCTCTCTGAGCTTCAATTCTGAATTCTGTAAATAACCTTGTTGGACTAGATGATTGCTAAATTCCTTTGTATCTCTCAAATTCATCATCTACTAGTTCATCCTACAAATCAGCTGCTAAGTCTGCCAGATTCCATGTGATAGAACAGTGACCAAGATGCTTACTTCCCCTCACTGTCCTAGCTCCAAATGAGGCTTAGTGACTCCCTCAGTTCTAGAATAATAGTTGATATGACATGCTAAGCCATGAAGCATGACATAGTGATGTATAATACATACACAGCACCCCAGGATCATTTTCTCAAAAAAAAAAAAAAAAAAAAAAAGTACAGCATGATCAGACAGCTTCAGTCAAACAACAAAGCCTTCAGGGAAGAGATATGCAAGTGACAGGGCAGGGGATGATCTCTGATGAAAAGGTTTTTAATGGAAGCAGACTTGGAAGTGTGTCATGAGTATGCACTATTTCAGATTCGTTTTTAGTTTTCCAGTTGTATTTTTTGCCAACATCGCCATGTCATGTTGAAAGAGTTGAAGATATTAAAGTCTTAAGTTCACACTGAGATTTGGAAAGAGGAAAAAAGAGAATTAAACTCTCTTCACTTTGTGGAGATTTCTGAGAGGAGTAATAGACAATAGGTAAGTGTAGAATAAGAAAGACAGGATGGGAGGGTAGGAGGGACAAACAAGAAGAAATCCCCATCAGGTTTGGCTGAGGGCTTGGAATTGCTCTAGAAGTATCCCCTAAGACTACACACTACTCCCTAATCAATCTCAGGGATTTCAAAAACTGGAGTGTTAGTGGTGCCCTCCCTTGTGCTCTTACAGCACTTAGTACATATCCTTATTGCACCACTTTAAATGCTAACTGACTACAGTCTGTCTCCACACAAGACTTCTGAGGGTTCCTAGTACTTGCCCTGTGTCTCAACATTGACCAGGTCCTGGGTAATGTTTATTTTATTAATGAAGGCAGCAATTAATTCAAGGAGAGGGGGAGAAAACAGTCCAAAAGTCTTCCCACCAAACTTATCTACACAAAGAAAATACAAATAAGGAAAATTGTCTATGCAATAACATAAAACCTAAGAAATTAGAGCATTCTGTATTCCAATACAAAATTAAATAATTCTTTATCCACGACAGGCACTCTGCGATGGGTCTTACACTCCCCTAAGACCATTTCATTTTCACATTGCCATGGGAAATTACATTTACATTGACTTTCTTCTACCAATGCATTTGTTTCTGCCAGCTCCCAGTTGGTACAGTTTGTTTGTGGGTCCAGGAAACTCTTATTTGTTGACTGAGGGTATAACAGTGAGCCCTTCCTTTTCTCCCAGAAACCATTGAAATCTGTGCTAAGGGACTCAGAGCAGTTTCTATAAAATGAAGGCCCACAGCAGCAGCCACTTCTCCAAGCGCCACTTCTCCAAGCACCACTCCCACCTCATCTTTTAATCTAGCCCCAGGGAGGGCCCCTTGTACGCTACCTAGGCAAATTTGTGTCATACTGTGCCACTCACATGTCTTACATGTACTTGAAAATTGGTACTGATGTTTTCTCTATTGTTTTGTGTCTTATGTGGAGGTCTTTAATCCATTTTGAGTTAATTTTGGCATATGTGACAGTGCATAGTTCAGATTCATTCTTTTGCATGTGGTTTTCCAATTTTCCCAGCACCATTTACTGAAGAGGCTTCTTTTCCCCCATTGTATATTTTTCACTCTTTTGTCAAAAATTATTTGTCCATATACTTTTGGGTTTATTTCTGGGTTTTCAATTCTGCTCTATTGGTCTGTGTGCCTATTTTCTGCCATAATCCAACACATAGATGATGCACTGTAGAGTTGTATACCTGGAACCTATGTAATTTGTAGTAACCAATGTTGCCCCAATTAAAAAAAAAGAAAAGAAAATTGGGCTTTCACAAATCTCTTTTTAGATGGATAAGTAAAGAGAAAAAATCTGGGCATATGAAGATATTCTAAAGCACAGAGATGAGAAGAAAGGTCAGGGAATTCTGGGAGACTCACTTCCTTCTAAAGCAGATATATTGCAAGAACAGAAGAAAAAATACATAGCATGCTGTATGTTATTAATAAAATAAAAGAGTACATAATGTCTGTAAATAAATGTATAAACCATGGTAAAAGGAGAACTATTTGAAAAGAAAAATATATGATGTAAAGTAAAGCCTAATTAAAAGCTGCTTTTGAGGTAAAAGGTAGAGGATAAAATTTAATTAATGAAATGAAGGGCAAGCTTGAACAACACTCCCTGAATACAAAAGAAGAAAGGATAAGACATCAGGTGTGGAATAGTTTGAAAAGTAGCATGTTTTATTGAACTTTTTAAAATTCCAAAAACAAAGAAAGAATTGTAGAAATATCAAACAACAACTGCAAGTCACCTATTGTTTTGGCCTGCATTTCCCTAAAAGCAGAACCAGAGCCTTGTTTGTGTACTACTATTTGAATGGGGAATATAATCCCAGGGAAGCAGGAAATGAAAAGGAAAGGAAGACACTAAGAATGAGTAAATAAACCAGGTCCCCTTGGTGTCAAGTCAGTACAACTGATTTCTCAAAACCTCATAGGACCATCTTCCAAGGGGCCCTTTGAGCTATTGCAACTCAGGACAGTCTGTCCAAAGGATGAGGGAAAAAAGTTTTACCTGCTGTCTCGTTACTCCCATTGGCCAAAGATTTGCTCCCTGCCCCCGTGGTGTTAACTGCCACACACTTCTGGGTTACACGTATAAAGTCCAGCAAGTTGCTTGATGTCTGTGCATCAGCAAGGAAGCTCTGGATAGAAAGGTGAGAGAAGTCACATTAGGTGGTGAACTTATTATACATCAAGTTGACAATGCACTGTAGAATTGTATGCCTGAAACCTATGTAATCCTTGCTAACAGATGTCACCCCAGTAAGTCTAACAATAAAAATGAATTAAAAAAAAAGAAAGGTGAGAGATGTGAGGTTTGGCATGAGGCAAGACACTGTTGGCTCTTTCCACATGAATCAGTGGAAGTCTACACAAAGCTGATCATCAGAGCAGCACCTGGAAAACAAGTCCAGGACCCCAAGATCAGTGAGCCCAAGGGAATCCTAGGAGCCTGCTTCACCCACAAAGGATCAGACATTAACTTCAGACCTATCCTCAGCAACACTAATTTTAATTAAGCTCGGCAAACCATGCCAATGTCATATTAGGTATTACATAATAAATGTCACAGGCAATGGAGCAGCATCTTCGAAGCTTAGAAGGTAAAAGTCTGACCCAAGAATTCATACACAGTCATCACTCTTCATGTACAAGGACAACAGAAAGATATCCTCAGAAACAGTGGCTTAGAAAGTGTCCTGATCTCTTTCTGAATAAAGTACCTACAGCAGGTCCCCAGAACACAGAAATAAAATGCAATTAGGAAAACAAAGAGGAAGAAGTTGTAGTCTAAAAGGAGTATCAGGTACCATGAAAAACAGTTAAATTATGGATACAGTTCTGAACAATCACTGTCAATCTGATTGCAAACCATATTAGAAAAGAAAAATACTTTCTAAGGAGATATATATTCACTATTTTTAAAATTGATTTGTGGTGTTTATAACCACACATTAAACTTTTAAATTCTCAAATAATTTACTGTTCAAAATTTGGGATTATAAATGATTATCTTGTTCTTAATTTTGATCTTTCAATAAAAGATAGAATTTATGAGGTTGGGTTTTATTTCTTTTGGATATATATTAGTAGAGAGACAAATAGAATGTTTACATTCAAAGGGGAAAATGAGAAACAAATAGTATAGATAGCATAAATCAGAATAAAAGGAAAATACAGAAACAAAAAGTATAAATCAAGATGCCCAAAAGAAAAGTTTATTTAAAAAGTTATGGGAGTAAATGTAAATGGATCAAATACGTATACAAAAAAAAAAAAATAGCTTTCAGACTAGCCCTATAACAATGAGCCATTTATAAGAGATTTCACATATTATTTTTTAAGATTAATAATTATATACCCAGCAAATGCAATACACAATTCAAAACAAATTACATTAAATTGAAGTGAATTTTAAAAAAACTTATAAATGGTATTATCCATAGTAATTATTTTACAATAGAAATCTTTCATACATCTAATAATAAAGCACCAATATGTAAAGCTAATTCCAAGCCCAGAGACACCATCACCAGCCAATATCAGACACCAGTACATCTTACAATAAACCTAGGATGTTGACATTATTGATGATCTTATTTTATAGATAAGGAAACAGACTTAGGAACGTTAAGTGACTTGTCCAAATAATAAGTGGAAGAGTCCAAAATCTGCTACCTGGTCTTCGGAGCAGAAATCCTATTTATTATATCCCTAATTTCATCTCATCCTCTGATATCTTATGTTTTTATTTGTCCATTCAGGTGTAGTGGTCTTTAGGACCATTCATAAATATGGTAGTTCTCTCCTTTGCACAATATTAGGTGTGGCCATGCACCCATACGGGTTTCCCTACATTTTATTTTCTCACTGTCTTAGTAGCCAACAATGTTCCAGATAATGAGCATGACAATAGCACAGATCAAGAACCCCACCCACCCTATCATCTCAGGATGGACATGTAGTGTGAGAGAAAAATCAATCTTTATTATTTTAAGCCACTAAATTTGGGTGGTTGTTCATTACTACAGCATGACCTAAAATCCATCTGGACTGATTCGTTATTAATAAAATACTTTCTCTAAGATGGGGCCAAGGACAAAGCCTAACAACAGGAAGCTATTTTATATGACAAAGCCATTAATCAATAATTTTTTTTCCTTTAGTCATTTAACTAGTTACTAATACACCTGATTGTGTTATCACATGGACAACAAGGCTATCAAGAGAGGCCTTATCAAAAACTTACTGAAATCCAAAAATTTAATCTCTGTGGCATTTCCTTTATTTATCAGACAAGTAATAATGCCAAAAAAAAAAAAGAGATAAGATTAGTGTGGAATGATTTTATAAAAAATCATGCAGGTTACTATTACAGTAATCTGTGTTTCCTTTCCTAAATGTTCACAGACCTTTTTATTTTTAGAAATCTGTTCTAGGAGGTAGAGAAGGGTTACAGTTGATCTTAATCTTAAAAGACAAATACAAGTTTTATAGGCCAAAATTGAAATGAAAGGACATTTCAGTTTGAATGACAGTATGAACAAAATTGATGGGGAATGAAAGTGCATGGCTTTGCTTTAAATTTTCTTTATTTCTATTTTAGACCACAAAGCAAAGGTGGAGACACTAACTTCATAATATGTAAAGATTATTAGTGTTTGCTAAGAGTTTTAGTAACAAAAAGTGAGAGGACTAAGAAAACTTCATCTTTAAGCCTTCATCAACTTGCAATAACTGATGTAAACTTTGTCTTTAAATTTACCTAGAAATAATAAATAAATAAATAAATTTACCTAGAAGAATTTTAAGCATATAAAAAAATTAGACATTAGCAAAAGCCTTCCCCAAAAATGCTTCTTAAAGAAAGTAATAAATTTTCAATAACAACATTTAATTTAAAACTTCTTTTTATGATTATAGGCCGATAAATAAAAGACTTTTAAAAGTTTTCCATTTGAGAAATAAATTCTCTCTGCTAGGCTTTTTTCCTTAAGTGAATTCATTTCCCATGTGTTCGTGACTACACTCAGAGATTTCACTACAAAAATAATAGAAAGCATCTGCAGGGTAATTATGGGCTCTCCTTGGCTGCCTAGAAGAAGCCATACCTCGCCTTCATGCTGTCTGTCATCCCAGGGGTCAGAGGTCCCCTGTCAAGTACATGAAGTTGGAAATTTCCAAATAATCTATGAAAACACTCAAACTGCTCCAGACAGTTTTTTTCATTATTTACAATGCAGCTCAGGATAAGTCAGAAATTTTCTGAGACTAGTGTGATAAGCTTCATGTAAGCAAGACACAGCTAATGGTTGAAGAGTGGAATTCTGGTACTTCCTGAAGGGGTCATTTTAGTACAATCTCCCTTGACAGGGTTAAGCTGCTTATAGATTCCTTAGATAAGATTGCAAAGCAGACAGCAAAATATAGACCCAATTCTAATACCTCAAGAAAAAAATAACAGAAAATAGCCAGCTAAATATCAAAAAGCAAGGAATTCGTAAAGTATAAGGTGTTTCTCTTTTACATGCTTCAGTTTTTCTGCCCCTAATAAAGATTAAAAAGACAACATGCAAAACTGATTTCAGTAAGTAATCACCTACAGAGCTGGGCAAGTATTTTCAGTTTGAATGAACCGAACCTCAAAGTTCACCTAAGTGCCAATAAATTTGAACCATGGTTTCTAAGTTTCCAATAGTTGTACTGGCTGTCATTTCTGAGCATGTCTTTATTTTGGATTTTGGTCACAACACAGCAGTATACAATGATGATATCAACTAAGACTCATGGGAGTGGTAAGAGGCCTGTGCACAAGTTTTGTGCTCCTGCTGTCAGGTCCCCTTAAACAAACAGCCACACTTATGAGCATCAGAAACTTCCTCTGTTCGTTTTGCCAGGCAGCAACGGAGGCTCATCTTGACATTTAGTACAGTCCTTTCTAGCTCAAATTTTATAAAAAACAGGAAATAAAAATCCTTGAAAAATACAAGTTCCTATTTTCACAAAAATTTTAAGGCTACTTTGTAATTTCTAAACACTAAGCTGGCATGTAAAACTATGAGAAGAGAGAATTTTAAAAGTTGTGAGAGACTTTAGAAGTCATCTCATCCAGAAGGTACTTACAATGGTGAAGAATTAGAAATCCTGAGAGAAGAAACTAGTGAAAAATCTCAGGTTGAGGGCAGAGCTAGACTTGCAATTACCAGTCCCAGGGCTTTCCCCTTCTATGTTGTGCTGCCTTTTTTGTCAATACTTAAGGCCAATAAAAGGTAAGAGGCAGATTGCACAAATTCTATTATGTAAATATTTCTTTCTAGCCCACCAAATATTACCTCTCACATTTCTTAAATATTGCTGATAAAAGTAACATTTTCTTTCCTAGTGAATTGCCTTGATGCAAATCTCATCTCCAATCCTCTTCTCTACTGTTTAGAGTAAATTAGAATGATTTACCTAATTTTCCCAATGTCGGTTGATCAATGTCCTGCTCCTGCTTAAAACTTTGTAATAACTTTCCATATTTTATAATGTAAGTTTAAACTTATATTATAAACGGCCTGTGTGATCTGACCATGCCTAACTCCCCACCCTTCTCAATATGCATGCTGAGCTCCAGTTGCAGGTGTACCTTGTACATCATGGTTTTTGTTTCTCACCTCTGTACCCTCACATGTGTTGGTCCCCTTATCTGGAAGGCACTTCTCCCTTTTATTTGAGTAGGTAATACTTTCTCCTCTTTCAAAACATAGCTTAAAGAAAACTTGCCCCAAGACCAATTTCTGTTAAAATCAAACTATTGGGCAAATATGTAGTGACCACACTTCATGCTCAGGCAATACACCAATTTGCTAAAATAAACATCACTTTATAAACATCACAATAAAAATTCAACCAGATTAAAACACATCAACAAAATTTTATCTGATTAATAAGTTAGGAAAAGAGTTTCTGAGCATAAAAGCAATAGAAATCAAGAAGAAAAAGCAAATATATCTGACTACATAAAAATTAGAAACTTCTGTCAATCAAAAAGACATGGAAAGTTTTGCATATGGCAAAAGATTGGTATCCTTAATAAATAAAAAGCTCTTACAATGCAATAAGAAAAGCACTAAAAACCACAATAGAGAAATGAGCATGACATCAAAGGCAAGGAAAGTAAAAGCAAAAATAAATGAATGGGACTATATCAAACTAAAAAGCTTCTGCACAGCAAAAGAAACCATCAACAAAGCAGAGACAGCCAACTGAATGGGAGAAAATATTTGCAAATAACACATCAGATAAAGATTTAATATCTAAAATATATAAAGAACTAATATAACTTAACAACAAAAAAACAAACAACCCAATTAAAAAGTGGGCAGAACTAAACAGACACTTCTCCCATGAAGAAATACAAATGACCAGCAGACATATGAAAAAATGCTCATCCTCATTAGCTATCAGGGAAATGCAAATCAAAACCACAATGATATATCACCTCACACCTGTTAGAATGGCTATTATCAACAAGGCAAGGAATAACAAGTGCTGGAGAGGATGTGGAGAAAAAGGAACTCTGGTACACTGCTGGTGGGAGTGCAAACTGGTACAACCACTGTAGGGAATGGAGTTACCATATGACCCAGCAATCCCTCTTCTGGAGATCTACCCAAAAACCTTGAAAACTTTTGTCCAGAAAAACTTACGTACCCCAATGTTCATCACAGCGCTGTTCACAGTGGCCAAAACATGGAAACAACCAAAGTGCCCTGCGACAGATGACTGGATAAAGAAGCTGTGGTACATATGCACAATGGAATATTACTCAGCTATAAGAAAAGATGAAATATTGCCATTTGCACCAAAATGGATGGACCTGGAGATCATCATGCTTAGGGAAATAAGCCAGACAGAAAAAACAAAGCACTGTATGACTTCATTCATATGCGGAATATAAAACTGAAAGCAACAAAGAAAAAAAACAAAAATGAACAAACAAACAAATAACCCATGGATACAATCAAGAGTTTAATGTTTATTTGGGGATGAGTGGGGAGGTGATGTGAGAAGGGAGAGAGAGTGGGAGGGGAGGGAGGGGAAGCTAAATATATGGTGATGGAAAGAGAAGTCACATTAGGTGGTGAACTTATTATACAACAAGTTGACAATGCACTGTAGAATTGTATGCCTGAAACCTATGTAATCCTTGCTAGCAAATGTCACCCCAATAAGTCTAACAATAAAAATAAATTTAAAAAAAAGAAATGAGCAAAAAGCATAAACTGAGATTCATGAAAGAAATACATGTAGCTAATAAACATAATGTAATTTTAATTGCATTAGTAAACCAAAATAGCAAATTAAAAGAAGACAATATTTTCCAACTATTTAATTAACAATGAACATATTCAGATGATGACAAGAGTAACCAGGAAGATAATTACTCTCATATTTTACTAATAGAAGCTAGATTTATATTATCTGTCTAGAAAGCAATTTTTCAGTACCTATCACAAGCCTTAAAATTTTAATGCTTGGACTCTGTTATTTGATTTGTTTGTTTTTTTTTTAACTTCTTAAAATCTAGCCTGAGAAAATTGTCATAAATTATAGAAACTTGTATTTCACATTATTTATGGTAGCAAAATGTAATATATCATTAGTGTTCAATAAAGAAATAATTAAATAAACTATGATACAATATAGAAAATAATGATACACTATAGTAAATAAGTTTTCTTTTTAAACTTTATTTGACATGAGAAATGCAATAATTCAAAGAAAAATTTAAAAACAGTGAAAATTATTTTTGCAATATGATCCAAATTATATTTTTAAATATATGTTTGTGTAGAAAAAAGAATGCCAAGATAAATATTAAAATGTTAAAATTGACTACTTCTGTATAATTTTAATTTTTTTTGTACTTTTTATGATTTTCCAAATTTCAACTTCACATTGCTTTTGTAATAGGGAAAGATGTTAGTTAAAAAAATTAAAAATATTATACAATGTCTGACAATTAAGTTTGCAAACTTGCCACCATGTGCTTACATTAGCAGCCCTGTACAAACAGCTCAGTAAGATTTCATAACCTTGGTATAACTGTGTCTCACAACTGTGTTCATGTCAATGTGTGGTGGTGTCTTGCTGTGTGGCATTCATTATTGTTGTTGTGCGTTTCCATGTGTTATAGCAAGAATGTCAGAGATTGAATTAGAGCAACAAACACGTTAAATTTCTTGTTAAACTTGGCAAGAGCGGAAGTGAAATCAGGGACATGTTAGTCCAAGTTTGTGAGGATAGTGCCATGAAGAAAGCAAAATGGATGAAACAGTTTTCTGAAGAGAGAGAAAGCGTCACTGATGAAGAGAGGTCAGAGCAGCCAGTAATGAGCAGAACTGATGAAAACATTGTGAAAATTCATCAAATTGTGCATCAAAATCATTTGCTGACTGAGAAGCATAGCAGACCAAGTAAACATCAGGAGAGAAATAGTTAAACAAACCTTAACTAAAAATCTTGGCATGAGAATGGTGTGTTCAAAAATGGTCCCAAAGAAGTTCACCAATGAACAAAAGCAAAAGAGAGTTTAAGTTTGCCAAGACCTTTTGGAGAGGTAAGGCAATGTTTTGGGCCATGTTATCTATCACTGGTGATGAAACATGGGTGTACCCATATGACCGTGAAAGCATCCAAGTGCACAATGGAAGTCAGCCATGACCAAAAAATTCTGTCAGTTCCAATCAAGAGTCAAAGCAATGTTGCTAACCTTTTTTGATATTAGAGGAATTGTTCTTTATGAATTGGTACCAACTGGACAGTCAACCAAGTTTACTATTTTGAAGTTCTGAAAAGGTTGAGTGAAAAAGTCGGATGAAAACAACCTGAACTTTTCTACAACAATGCTCTTGCTTCATGACAATGCGCCAGCTCACATGGCTCTGTCTGTGAGGGAGTTTTTAGCCAGTAAACAAATAATTGTATTGGAAAAAACTCCCTACCCACCTGATCTGGCCCCCATTGACTTTTTCTTTACCTGAAGATAAAGGAAACATTGAAAGGAAGACATTTTGATGACATTCAGGGCATCAATGGTAATACGATGACAGCTCTGAAGGCCATTCCAGAAGAACAATTCCAAAATTGCTTTGAAGGGTGGACTAGGTGCTGGCATCAGTGCATAGCTTCCCAAGAGTAGTACTTCAAAGGTGACCATAGTTATATTCAGCAATGAAGTACGTAGTTCTATTTTTAGGATGAGTTCCCAAACTTAATTGTCAGACCTCATATACATATTTATATATATATATATAAATATATATATATTTATATATATAAATTTTTATACAACTTTTTACACATACACACATATGTACACATATAGATGTGTGTGATTAAAAATTAGTGCAATCCAGCAATCCATTTACAAATTACATGATTAATATTTTTTGTACTAGGATATTCCTTTTAATACCTAATAAAAGTAACTAAGGCTCCTGATGGTCACAAGAAAATGGAATAAAACAACCCTAACATTTGTCAATCCATCACACTAGAAACTCTAAAGGCCCCATAAATCTTGTCTTTAGTTACAATTTTACAGTGTTTTGTGTAGTTATTTGATTAACATTTAACCTCCCTCACTAGACTATAAGTTTGAGAGGAGCAAAGGCTACCTACAGGTTTAATCACTAGAATATGATCTGAGCACAGTGTGCCTAGACACATATGAGGTGCTCTATAAATTTTTTAGTTGATAATGAGAAGAGAGAAAAACAATCAAAGAAGTCAAATGCCATGAAGGCCTTTAAAAGAAAGCAACATTTGCCAGTAAAGCTCTCAGTTATCATACATCCTACTTCCCTGTCCCCCACAGCCACCATTCAGAAAGAAATCATATAAAAGCTAAAATCCAACTTTTTTCTCTTTTTTCAAATTTATTGTCACCAAGTTTTTTTCACTAATTTCTTCTAGATATTTTACCTAATTAGAACCACCGACACTTAGACATTAATGAACTTTGGCTTGATATATCCAAAAGGTGTCTAAATGTATAACAAGGCTTTCACTCTTCAGAAAAACAAACAAACAAACAAAAAACCCCAATGGCAAAAGGATGGCTCAGAGAACACCTTTGTGGAGCATAGGTACCAACCCTCAAGGTGTGTTTCTCACAGCCTGGTCTTCTTAAAGGACAAAGAGAAAGACTGTCAGAGACTAAATTAGAGACTCCACAGTGCTTACTAGTCTGTTGCCCATCCCATCCCATCATCTTCTCTAGGTTTCCCCATCTCTGAGTGAGTACACCTGCAGTCTCAGTACATGCAGTCACTGATGGTGAAGACAGCATGGCAGATTGGACCATTCACTGGAAATAAGAAAGGAGACTGCTTTGGGAGACTCACCTGAGTTTCTAGTTTAAACAATTTATTCAGAATAAGAAAACAAGTAGGCCAAGAGGATAGTAAAGAAAATTGATGTAATTTTATTATCTTTGAGATTTATGAGGAAAGAATAGATTGGTAAACATTTTTTAAACTAGTAAAACATTTTTGGTTGTTTATAAGGACTGTATGATGAGAATAAATTTTACCACAAAGAGTATTAAATGAAGATTTTTTAAGACAAATAATGACTGATTTCCCCTCAGCTTCTAAAGTGTGTTATTTATTTATATTGTCTGAAATTTACATTAAGGAGGAGTAAATTACTTGAAATTTTATGAATTACATTTTGTTTTCAATTTGCAAAACACAAAACAACCTCAAAATGTTCAAAAAACAGTCTTTGCAACTAGAAAGTGTTCTTATTTAACCACCAAAAAAATCTGGTTTTCAATCTGTCTCTGGCATTAGATACTGGTATGTCCTTGGTCAAGTCTCTCTCATCTCTCTAATGTAAAATAACAGCAGCCACCTCAAAGAGATGTTGTTGAAAATAAACAAAAATGCCTCCCACAGTTCTTGAGACACCAGACACTCAATAAGTGGTCCACATCCAGATTGAGCAGGAATAAAACCCTAAAGCCTGATATTTATCAATACATACTCCCTTAAATGCATACAGATCTTGAATTTAGGTATTTCCTTTTCCTTGAATGTAAATTCCAGTAGATCTTCTTGGTTGTACCAACATCTCATTGCACTTCATACCATGCCTGAGAAGTAGAAAAGGCACTTATTATTACCCCCATTTTGAAGTTGAGAAGTTAAGGCTCAGACAAGTTAAATGAAATGTGTACCACCATCATGATATTAGAAAGCAGACATTCCAGAAGTTCTGAGTATCCTAATTGTTTTATTCTTTTCCAAACTTCCGAATAGCATAGTTTCTAGAAAAATAAATTTGAGATGCCCAAGAGACTGACACAGTCAACTAAACAAGTATCTTTAGAAGAATGTTCTTAAAACGGGTGTTCAATAGGTCATCTAGAAATAGAAACCTGCAATTTGTAGTAAATATTATATTAGAAATACATGTATTAAACCAACTAGCTCAACAAAGAGCAATTGATAGTAAGATAATGAGTTAAGATTGCAGAGTAATATGTGAAACTTATAGATAGAGGAATTACTTTATTTATAACCAAAAAAGAATTTTGTAAGTATGTGCCAAAAGAGGATAAAGGTATTTCAATGCTTTTGAGCTAGTCTATAAAACTACATTTTATGTTGAAATTTTTCTGATTAACACCTTGTTTGAATCAACTCTTTCAATGAAGCACGATGAGACCAAGTATTTAATTCCTTATTAGCAATTTCAAAATCCAATGCTCCCAAAATCAAAGTTTTTTTCTAAGTTTGTCACCAAAAATTCATTCGGTTAACTAGTATGAGGTTATCCCACATAGTTTAATATTCAGATGTTCCATATCAGAAATATTATGTTTGATTAGAGGGTGTTGACCCAGACCCTGCCTGAAACATTACAAAATACAGCCACTATATTATCTAACTTTTGCAAATTTTGAATTCTTAAATATATCTGGCCCTAAATGTTTCTAACAAGAACTTGCAGATCTACATGTATTACCATCTTCATTTTAAAACTAGAAAGTGACTCATTCTCAAATTAATTTTTATTTTGCTTTGTATCTAATACTAACCAAAAGGTAAAGATAACACAAAAATAAATACAGAACTCCAGTAAGCAGAAAATCCATATGATTGGTATTTTAAAAACTACTTTTACAGCTAGAAAAACCCCAGTAAATGTCTATAAAACTGGGAGAAATTAGTTCAAAGAGGAATTAAATCATGTATAGAGTTCCCAAGATTACATCTTAATGACTGTGACATGATTGCCAAAGAAAATGTTTTTATCAAACTGTTAAAGCCATTGAGTTCTGATGTAAGAGGAAGATTTCAACCAATGAGTGTTTTCATAAAGACATCTCACACAATTTGCCTATATTTTCATCTCTGCCTTATATGTGCCCTGGGACCAGCCAAGGACTCTAAACTTCTCCTCTCTTGGATAACTACCTAGAGCTCAGTCTTGAGAAGAAAAAAGAAAAGTTACATCCTAAAATCAGCAGCATAAAAAGATTAAACAAACCCACAGAATTCCTCTCTTTGAGAAAGATTTTTTTAAAAGAGTTATGAGGCCACCAGGGGGGTGCTTTAGGTGGTTTCAAGGTTTATGTGGTTTTGAGCCATTTTGGGTGTTGCCACATTAGAGGTAGGGAAGGGGCAAGCTCCCAGTGGTTTGATGAAAGTCATCTGCTTCTAATCAAATTATTGGCTTTAAGTTTAGAAGTGAGGAACTAATTCCAAAGAGTACCAGAACTGAAAGAAAGAGATATGTGTGCACCTTGGGGTGGGGGTTCAGAGAAAATCAGAGGATCACAGACGGGGTGGAGAAAGCATTACATCCTGAAACAGACTCTCCAAAGTATCCCTTGTTCTTCTTAAGCTAGCTGAATCCTGCCAGGTACCTTTCTGCTTTTCTATTTCCCATTAACTGACCTACCCTGAGATAACCAACAGCAATGTTTCCTCTGCCTGGAACATCTTTCCTTCTCTTAATCACTTAACTCCACTCATTCTTCAAGTTTCAGCTTACAGTCTCTTCCTGTAAAAAGCTATCTTCAGCATACTTCCCCATATCCCCCTGCACTATACTAAGTCTTCTCCTATACATGCCCACAGCTCCTACTATCTCCCATCAGGTTCTTACTTTACTTTGTTATAATTGCTTTTTTCTCTGCTGTCCTTGTTAGAGATAACCTCCTTGAGGGCAGGGGCTGCATTTATTTTGATCACCATTATATTCCCAGCACATACTACAGTGCCTCTTTCATAATATGTGTTTCATAAATACCTATTAAATGAATGAATGAACCAATTTATAAATTGGCTCCTGAATACTTGGAATTTGTGGTGCATTTATGAAGCTCAAACAGGCAGAAGTGGATCCCATTGAAGTCTTTTAGGAACTGATGAGATAGACTGGATGTACGATAAGCTTTAAATGATGCCTTAGAGAAGGACTTAGAGAAGCAGAGTGCTTCTCCCACTGTGAATGAGGAAAAAACACAGAGGGGTAACAATGTTTTCCAGAGCCATAAAGAACCTAGCTTGCCTTCAGCAGAGGGTTTGTATAAGAGTTAAAGGAAGAAATGTTCTAAGAGTAAGGACCAGTCACAGAGCATTGTACAAGCAGTTACCAAGCTAAGTTATTTATTTCCTGTGGCCAGGTTAGAGCCAATAAGGACATGTGATTTGGGATTAAAATGTGCAGATAAACTATAGAGGAACTGATGGAAAGAATGTGGGCCAATTAGAAGATGGTTTGGTCATAAGGCAATGAGGACATGAGAGTCTGGACTAAAAAGGTGGGAATGAAAATGAAAAGAGAGAAATTATTAAGAAGTGTTCAGACTAAGTGATTAATTAGGTATGTCTAAGAAAAATAGCAAGGTCTAATTAACAAGTTAATTTGAAGAAACATTATAAAGAATCATAATGATTACAGCTATCACTTGTTGACTGTTTACTATATGCCAAAGGCCTTATATTTAAGTTAAATCTTCACAATAACTCTCTTGGGCAAGTATTATTTCTGTGTTTTATGTATAAAAAAATTTTAAAGCATTTTTTTAAAATCACATAGGTTGGTGGTTTTCAAATCACAGACAGTGCTCTAAGATCCCTACCCCCACCTTCAACTAGAGCAGCACTCCTTCATCTGCCTTATATAATAATTCTCTATGTAAAACTTCATCTTTTAAAAGGTTTCTCTTTCTAAAGAGAAGATCGGGAACTACAAAACTAGTCAACAGTGATTAGAAACATATTAATATAAATCAGTATAGTGGGGACTGATAGTTCAACAGAACCTGGTATTAGTGGAAGAGGATGAAAGGAGTAGAGCATGATTTTATGTCTTGGGCTTGGATGCTCCTAACTAGGTAGTGGAGAACTTTACTGAGGACAAAGGAAGAGAACAAGAAAGAGAACCACTTTGGGTTGAGTTTAAGGTATCTATAGGAAAATGCCATAAAAATAATCAGTTGGAAATACAGGTCTGGATCAGCATATAAAAGATAGTGAAGCCATTGTGTTAGATAAGATCAAAGAAAAGGGGGCAGGAAGAAAGGAGAAAAATACCAATAACAGAACCCTAAGGAAAACTAACTCGTATTCATTCATCTGAGAAGTGTCTATTCATTATCAACAATGAAATTGTAAATAAAAAGAAATAAAAGATAGTAGAAGAGATTAAGAAGGAAGGGAGAATAATAATCAGAAGAAAAGGTGAGTTAAGTCACAAAGAAGGGGAGAAGGAATTTTAAGAATAGGTTGGTTAACAATGTCAAATATGGCAGAGTTCAAATAGGATAAGATCAGTGAAAGTAGGGGTTCTTACATGTGACAATTTGAAGATCATATGGGATCTCTGATTGTAACTGCAGCTTCTCTTAACTCAACAATTATTTTCTGAGTATTTCTAAAGTACCAGACACTGGGCCAATCTCTGGTATTAAATGGTGAGAAAAACAAGACAGGCCTCTGCCTTCATGGGGTTTATAGCTTAGTGAGGAAGACAGACATTAATCAAATAATCACATAAACTAAATATAAAATGACAATAATAACAAAGACTAAGAAAAAGACACACGCCAGGCCATGGTATAATGGTTTATAGAAGAATTGGACCTTGCCAGGGAAGGTTTCACTACAGAAATGATTCCTGAACTAAGGTAGAACTAATGATGAACAGAACTTCAGTAAAAAAGTAAGAGCTCATGCAAGAACTTCACATAGGAGAAAGCCCCGGGTATGTCTGAGGGACTGACAATCCAGTATGTACAGAGAACAGAGAGGAAGAGTAAGTGAAAAGAAAGAGGCAGGCAAAAGTCAGACTATGTAGGCCTTTGGAGATCACATTGAAGTTTTTTCATAGGGCATGAGTCATAGTGACCCCTGAAGTGTTTTCCTATTTGGGGGTGAGGTGGAGAAGCAGTCAGGGCGATATCATCAGATTTGCATTCTGGAAAGATGAGTCCTGGTAGAATGATTGAAGATATAAGTGAAGCAGATATCTGAACAGAGTTCCAAGTGACACAGGGAGCTCAGCAGGAGTGAGAGTAGGGGGCAAAGGGGTAAAAATGTGAGGAAATGGACATATTTGAAAGTAAAGAGAAAATTTAGTTAAAACATTAAAATTTTTATTCACCTGCTAAGAATGTAGAAAACATGAATAAAAGGTGGGGATACAGTGCTGGCTACAGAGAAGACTATAGTAAAAATGTATTAGATAGTAATGATGTAGAAGTTTGGAATATCTTCTGTGGTAAATCTGAAAGAAACCCTGCTAGGGATTGCCAAGGATTGCCTAGCAACCGAAGGCCCAGTCCCACTTTGCTAATTGTACTTAGTGTTTGCACCATCAATGCCTATAGGGATAAATACGCAGTCTCCAAAATATAAAAAACTTGAAAACACTGTGGAAACCTACACTAAAAAAACAAACAAACAAACAAATAAACAAACCCGACTAGTGGTATCATCATATTGTTTTAAAATACTCAAAATTAAGAGGAAGCCACTTTATTACCACCTCACAAGGGTAACATAGGCCATCCTGTGATTAGTCATAGGAGGTTTGAATACTTTGGAAGTATTTTTGGTTTGTTTGTTTGTTTGCTTTGGTATTTTCTAAGGAAGCACAAATTATGACTAAATCTCTCCTAGTTATATGCATTGTCATTTCTTCCCACAGCTTCCATCAACAAATAGCAACTAGAGCAATACAGCTAAAAAGTAATTAGTGTTATGTTTCTAATGCTGTATATGCAAAGCTATACTGCCAACTGCTGCCTATTATCTCTTCTCCAAGTCACAGAGAGTAAGGGGTAAGCACATTGAATGCTACTTTGAAGACCAACTGCAATAAACACAAAACACAGTATATTTTTTATATTGTGATGAGCAGGATGCAATATGTTTCATTCTTTTGCAGTACCTTAGAGATAGAAATGCATTTTACCTGTGTTCTCCTAAGCAGGGAACATCATTTCCAACATTGATCCACTGAGGTATAGGAAAAAAATATTAGAACTTGATTTTAAATTTATTTCTATTTTTTAAAAGACAAAAAAAATTAAGTTTTACTGATGTTGAGTTCATTATAGGAATCAGTCTGAATATTAGATGCCACATCTTACTCAGTCTGAATATCAGATGCCCCATGTCAACCCCAGGGAAGAGTAGTAATTCCATGGCACAGACAGTTTGGTAGTGGTAATCCTCTTTGTGTCTAATTAAGTATAGTTGTGAGTAACTTTAGAAGAGGAAATTTTCAGATGTCAATTCACTCCTCACTGACCTATAAATACAATGCAACTCCAATCAAAATCAAACTTTGTAACAGCTGAAAGCAAAATTTTCTGTAGAAATTGAAAACCTAATTCTAAAATTTATATGAAAAATACAAAGGATTTGGAATAGCTAAACAACTTTGAAAAAAATATTGGATGACTTAACATTCTTTGGTCTAAATATCTATCGGGGTCATCAATATGGCAGCATAAGAGGAAACTTGAAATCTCTCCTGGAAAAAACAAAAACCAACCAGAGAATCTGTGAGTGGTGCAAAGCCTCAGCTGAGAGAACCACTCCTCACAAGAAAACAACTAAAGGTCATAGAAAAAAAGATAAGCAGGAGAGAAGGGAATAAAGCGGAAGGGGCCAAGGTCCATGACCTGGAACCCAGCAGAAGAGAGAGTGATCTGGGAACCTGAGAACAATGGCTAAAACGTAGTTTGACCCCAGGCAATTTGGAAGCAGAAAACTGACAGAGGCAGGGGCATGGGCAGCTGAAGCAGAAGCAACCCTGGGTGATCTGGGCCCTGAACATATGGCCTTGGGCAAGTTAGAGCCTGAGCAGAGGTGCCTTACATCGTGCCTTACACAGCCCTGGGCAGACTAGGTCTGCAGCTGCAGTGTGCTAGAAGGTGCAAGTACAGGCCTGGAAGAGCTCAGAGCCAGGAGCTGAGGGTTGCAGCAGTGCTGACCCAGCCACGGGGTGGTCCTGGGTGAGCTGAGATGGAGAATCAGGGTCAGTGGAAATGCTGACCAGTAAAGATCACAATCCTGGGTTAATCACAAGCTTGGGCATGGAAGAAAGACTGAATGAAAGGCACGCATCCTCTGTGACCCTTTCTGCTCTTAAGGGGGAAACAGGACTGGGTTGTGGCTGAAACCAGTGCCTAGGACAGCGTACAATCTCTGGTCACACAGCAGTTGCAATCAACACTGCCCTCACAGCCAGGCAAAACCTACGGACGTGGAGCCTGGCAGCTTTTCCTGACTCTCAACCCAAAGTTCACCTCCCCAACTCTACCTAGAGCCTGCAATAAGCCACAAAAAGGGAAACCACCATTACATGGTATCATAAACAAGGCTGTGCCATCTCTTTTCCCAATACACCCTGCCCCCACCCTTCCAGTTGAAACCGGCAGGGGAGCTCAGGGAAACTGCAACACACAGTTGCAAATGGACCCAGACACAGGGCAGCCCTGAGCAAGGTGACAGAAACACAGGACCTGTGGAAGCACTGACCAGGAGATATCATAGTCCTGGGCGTGGTACAGGCTTGAAGAAGGAAGAAAAACAGAATCAAAGGCACACATCCCAGCAGCCCTTTCTGCTCTTGACAGAGACTAAATTGGGTTGCAGCTGAACCCAGTGCCCAGGACCATGTGCGATCTCTGGTCACGCAGCAGCTGCAATTAGCACTACCCTCACAGCCAGATGAAACCCATGGACACAAAGTCTGGTGGCTTCCCCCAATTACCTCCCAAGGCTCACCTCCCCAGTTCCACATAGAGCCTTCAGTGAGCCACAAACAGGGAAATTGCCATTATGCTGTGCCGCAAACAAAGCTAGCCTGCTCTTTTCCCAACAGATGCTTCCCCACCCTTCCAGCTGAAACTGACAGGGAGATTCAGGGAAACTGCAACACACAGGCACAGCAGCACCATGTACACTGGGATTCTAGAGCATAGAATATTATCACTTACCACACCCTCTCAAAAAAGAGGTGAACTGAGATTAAGGTGACTGAATCAAAAATAGAGAAGCTCACCTCCCAGGGAATCTCCCAGTGTGAGAAGATTGAATAGACAAAAGAAAATACTGTAAGACAGAGCAGCAACACCAAATTACAACTGACACCACAAAAAATACAAAAAATTATACAAAAATATTATCATGGACTATATGCCACCAAATTTTACAATGTAGAAGAAATGAACAAGTTTCTAGGAATATATAGTCTACCTAGACTGAACCAAAAAGAACTAGATAATTAAAATAGACCAATCAACAGGAAGGAAATTGAAACAATCACCTAGAACCTTCCCAAAGGCAAAAGCTCAGGACAAGACCACCTCTCCAAAAACTTTTATCAAGCATTCAAGACAATTAATGCCTATCCTTCCCAAACTTTTCCAAAACATTGAAGAGGCGATACCTCTCAACTCATTCTATGAGGTCAACATTACCCTAATACCAAAACTTGGTAAGTAAAACAAACACAAAATAAAACTATAGACCAATATCTCTGGTGAACACACATGTAAAAATCTTTTTTTTTAATTTATTTTTATTGTTAGACTTATTGGGGTGACATCTGTTAGCAAGGATTACATAGGTTTCAGGCATACAATTCTACAGTGCATTGTCAACTTGATGTATAATAAGTTCACCACCTAATGTGACTTCTCTTTCCATTACCTTATATTTAGCTTCGCCCCCTCCTCTCCCACCCCCTCCCCTTTCTCCCCTCCCTAACCCACTCGTCCTCAAATGAACATTAAACTACTGATTGTGTCCATGGGTTATTTGTTTGTTTGTTCATTTCTTTTCTCTTTGTTGCTTTCAGTTTTATATTCCGCATATGAGTGAAGTCATAGAGTTCTTTGCTTTTTCTGTCTGGCTTATTTCACTAAGCATGATGATCTCTAGGTCCATCCATTTTGTTGCAAATGGCAATATTTCATCTTTTCTTATAGCTGAATAATATTCCATTGTGTATATGTACCACAGCTTCTTTATCCAGTCATCTGTCACAGGGCACTTTGGTTGTTTCCATGTTTTGGCCACTGTGAACAGCGCTGCAATGAACATTGGAGTACATAAGTCTTTGTGGACAAAGGTTTTCAAGTCTTTTGGGTAGATCCCCAGAAGGGGGATTGCTGGGTCAAATGGTAGCTCCATTCCCAATTTTCTGAGGAACCTCCACACTGCCTTCCACAGTGGTTGTACCAATTTGCACTCCCACCAGCAGTGCACCAGAGTTCCTTTTTCTCCACATCCTCTCCAGCACTTGTTATTCCTTGTCTTGTTGATAACAGCCATTCTCACAGGTGTGAGGTGGTATCTCATTGTGGTTTTGATTTGCATTTCCCTGATAGCTAATGAGGATGAGCATTTTTTCATATGTCTGCTGGCCATTTGTATTTCTTCGTGGGAGAAGTGTCTGTTTAGTT
>PVJL010010830.1:0-46780 GCA_004026885.1 Lyroderma lyra
TGGGTGGATGGGTGGGTGGATGGGTGGATGGGTGGATGGATGGGTGAGTGGATGGATGGAATGACAGACGGATGGATGCCTGTGAGAAAATTTGCCTGGGGAAAGAAGTGGGCTTCTCCCATTAGGTAACGTCCTGTCCCTGAGATTAGCGTGTACTGCCACCTGGTGGTGGAAATGACAATATCTGAATTTGCTGCTGTGAAGGGCTCCCTTGTTCAGAAGTTAACTGTGAATATTGCCCATCTACTGGCCTCACCCTGGTCCACTATCATGATTCCCTCCCAGAGGCCCCTGGGAGCCCCCCGTTAGTTGCCCGGGACTGCTACCCTTCCGTAGAGCGATGGTGTTGTTTCCGAAAGTAAAGCAGGGGCTTACTCAGCAAATACCTACTGAGCACCCACTTTGTGTCACAGGGGACCCAGTGGCCCCCATGGAGCTGACTCAAATGAGGGGGCTGGATATTGACAGAGAAAACAAAGGCCCTGGGTGTCGTTTGGGACAATGGCTGTGCAGGTGCTTATTGCATTGTTAAGACTAATAGCTAACTAATCACCCAACCAACTAACTGGACAGACAGGGACCAATGTTAAGAGCATCTCAGGACACAATCTGGGACCCCGAGGTCCTTTGGAAACACAAAGGAGGGGGTGCTTCTGAGTGGATGGAGGAGAAATCTGACATTGTGAAAGAAATAATAGACATTAGCAGAATGCTCTACCTGCTAGAAAGGCAGAAACACCCTGTGCCTTCCTGCACTCTCTCTTGCCCACCCAGGGGTAAAAGCTTTGCAGAAGCAAAAGGTCAGGAGACTGATCCCAGAAGCTTAGGTCGGGAGTCCCATTGTGTCCTGACCCTGAGGAATCAGATCCTGAGCATCTTCTGGTTTTCGGGGCCACCTGCTGCGCCCTGGCAGCCTGAGGAACCTTAGTTGACTTTCTATCCCCATCAGCCCCTCTATCAAGAGTGGCCTGACCCATGTGCCAGATCCTTTCAACTCTCTAGAATAATGACATCCTAAGCAATTTCCTGCAAGGTGTTAAACGCAGGTGCTTATTAACACCTTTCTGTGCTACTTGTTCAAGGGATGTTTATGTTATCACAAAGGCCTTTGCGATGCAGCGTCTGATGGAAATGCTAATGGAATTTCAGACACAGTGCTGAGTTGGTCAGGAAGTATGTCAATGAGTTCTGGAAAGATGCTTCCTTGCTCAATCTCATTGAGGAGATCAGGGATGCCAAATAAGTTGCTTTAGGTCACACAGCTATCTACCAAGCCTCAGGGCATCCACACTTCAAGGAGGCTTTGTTGTAGAGGTCGAATCTAAAAGGGCAGTCTTTAGTTTCTCTCACTTGCCTCCTCTAGATGGTTTCCTGGTGACTTGTGGTTTCTTGGAGTAAGGACCAGACCTGAGGGTAGGGATCTACCCAGGCAGTTTGGACTGTGGGAGAGAACAAACTTGGAAGAGGGCTCGGGCTGAGATTCAGTCTGTTTGTGAGCATGTGGCTGTGACCTGCTGGTGGCAGAGGAGATTGCTGGGGTGCAGTGGGCCAAAGCTGGTCCATCCAGAGATGCCTGGGTTGGGCGTGGGGTGGGGTACTGCAATCTTGCAAGAGCAATTCTCATTCCTTAGTGGTAGGAATGCAAAATGGTACGGCCACTTTGGAAGACAGTTTGGCAGCCTTAACATACAGCAATTGTACTCCTTAGTATCTACCCAAATAAATTGAAAACTTATGTCCACACAAAGATCAGCACATGCATGTTTATAGCAGCTTTATTCATAATTGCCAAACTTGGAAGTAACCACAATGGCCTTTAGTAGGTGAATAGATAAGATGAACTGTGGTACAGCTCAATGATGGACTATTATTCACTTAAGAACAAATGAACTATCAAGTCATGAAAAGACATGGAGGAACGTTCAATGTATGTTACTTAGTGAAAGAAGCCAATAGAAAAAGGCTGTGTACTATATGATTTGAACTATTACTATATGACATTCTGGAAAAGGCACAACTAATGGATACCAGGGGTTAGGGAGGAGGGACAGATAAATGGGCAGAGGACAGGGGATATTTAGGACAGTGAAACTACTCTGTATGACAATACAATGCTGGGCACATATCATTATAAACCTGTCCAAACCCATAGAATGTACAACACCAAGAGCAAACCCTAATATAAACTGGACTTTGGGTGATAAGGATGTGTACGTTCATTGATTGTAACAAATGCACCACCTGGTACAGGATGTTAATAGGGGGTGAGATTGTGCATGTGTGGGGATAGGGAGCCCATGGGAATTCTCTGTACCTTCTGCTCAATTTTGCTGTGCACCTAAACTGCTCTAAAAAGAAAGTTTATTAATTAAAAAGGAAACAACGAGGAAAGGTCAGGCAGGTTTGCTTCCTTATAAAAGATTTGAGTTCTCCAATATCAGGGCTCCCCAGCTGTGATGCAACCCTACTGCGTGTACACCATCCACCTGGGCTTCTCTGCATCATCCCCAAGGGACTTGAGAGGCAACGAGAATCAATACTAACATGAGGTTCATTCTGTTTACTGTGCTGGAAGTAAAACAAGCCTTTGAATCTGACCAAGGGAGCTCGTGTTTTCTGTCAGTATCTGTGAAACTGGGGCAGGCTAACTTAGTTTGCAAGTAGGATAAAACTTCAGACCTATTGCATAGTTCTTGACACACCCTTTACGTATCTCTCCTTCGCCACCTGGAACAATGTTAAGGTTTGTCAACAGAGGGTGCTGCAGGAGTAATGAAAAAGGACAGGGCCATCATCCTGCTTCTGGCATGCTCTTCTGACTGGACTCTTGTAATTTCTGGTTTCTCTAGAACAGGGCTCTTGCAGCATCAAATTTCTCCAACATGTGGGTCCTATAGTGAGTGGCTTCTCCAGGGCCTTGCTCCTACAGGACACAGTGGCCAGCACGCTCAGTGACAGGCAACTTCTGTTGGTACCATTCAGATGGTTTTGCAGCAGAGTGCCACCAATGATGCACTTTCACATGAAGGGCTCCCTGGGCAAGAGATAGTAAGCATAAAAAAGGACAGAGGAACCATAAAAAAAGACCCAGTAAGAAATGAAGAATGCACTAGAAGGAATCACAAGCAGACTAGCTGAGGTAGAGAATCAAATTAGTGAATGGAAAACAAGGTAGCAGAAAACACCCAATCAGAACATCAAAAAGAAAAAAGAATCCCAAAAAATGAAAATAGTTTAAGGGGTCTCTGGGACAACATCAAGCATAACAACTTGTGCATTATAGGAGTACCAGAAGGAGAGGAGAGAGAGAAGAGCAAGTAATTAAAATTTTATTTGAAGAAATAATGATGGAAAGCTTCCCTAACTTGAAGAAAGAAATAGGCCAAGCCTAGGAAGTGCAGAGAATTCCAAAGAGGATGAACCCAAAAAGGCCAACATAAGGACACATCATAGTTAAAATGCCAAAGATTAAAGACAAAGAGAGAACCTTAAAAGCAGCAAGAGAAAAAAACAGTTAGTTACCTACAAGGGAGCTCCTATAAAGTTGTCAGCTGATTGCTCAACAGAATTTTGCAAGCCAGAAGGAATTGGCATGAATTATTCAAAGTGATGAAAAGCAAGGACTTGCAAACAAGGCTACTCTACCCAGCTATCATTTAGGCTATCATTTAGAATCAAAAGACAGATAAAGAGCTTCCCAGACAAGGCTATCATTTAGAATCAAAAGACAGATAAAGAGCTTCCCAGACAAGAAAAAGCTGAAGAAGTTAATCACCCCCAAACCAGTATTACAAGAAATGTTAAAGGGAGTTCTTTAAGAAGGAGAAGTTAGAAAAAAAGAACATAAAAGTAAATAGTAAAATGACAATAACTATGTATCTATCAATAATCACTTTAAATGTAAATGAATTAAATGCTCCAACCAAAAGACATAGGGTAGCTGAATGGATAAGAAAATAAGACCCATACATATGCTGTCTAAAAGAGACTCATTTCAGATAAAACACACGTGCACAGACTAAAAGTAAAGGAATGGAAAAAGATATTTCATGCGAATGGAAACAAACAAAAACTGGGGTAACAATACTTATATCAGACAAAATAGAGCAAAGGTAATCATAAGAGACAAAGAAGAATGTTGCACAATGATAAAGTGATCCGACAAAAGTATATAACCCTTGTATATAACCCTTATGAACTCAATATAGGAACACCTAAATAACTAAAGCAAATATTGACTGACATAAAGGAAGAGATTAACAGTAATACAAGCATAGTAGGGGACACCAATGGACATGTCTATCAGACAGAAAATCAATAGGAAATAGGAGCCTTAAATTACACACTAGGCCAGATTAATTTAATTGATATTTTTAGACCATTTCACCCCAAAACAGAAGAATATACATTCTTTTCAAGTACACGTGGAACATTTTCCAAGATAGACTACATGTTAGGCCACAAAACAAGTCTCAATAAATTTAAAATTGAAATAATATCAAGCATCTTCTTTGACCACAATGGGATGAAACTAGAAATCAATTATAAGAAAAAAACTGAAAAACACACACATACATGTAGGCTAAATAACATGCTACTAAATAATGAATGTGTCAACAAAGAAATCAAAGAAGAAATCAAAATATACCTTGAGGCAAATGAAAATGGAAACAAAATAACCCAAAATCTATGGGACATAGCAAAAGCAGTCCTACAAGGGAAATTCATAGCAATATAGGCCTATCTCAAGAAACAACAAAAATCTCAAATAAACAATCTAACCTTACACTTAAAGGAACTAGAATAAGAACAGCAAACAAACCCCAAAGTGAGTAGAAGGAAGGAAATAATAAAGATCAAACCGGAAATAAGTGAAATAGAGTCTAAAAATAACCAAAAGATCAATGAAACCAAGAGTTGGTTCTTTGAAAAGATAAACAAAATTGATAAACCATTAACCAGACATATCAAGGGAAAAAAAGGAATGGACTGAAATAAATGAAATCAGAAATGAAAGAGAAATGACAACTGATACAACAGAAATACAAAGGATCATGAGAAAATATTACAAACAATTATAAGCCAATAAATTGGACAATCTAGAAGAAATGGGTAAATCCCTAGAAACATATAATCTTCCAAGACTGAATTAAGAAGAAACAGAAGATTGGTACCAACCAATTATTACTAATGAAATTGAATCAGTCATCAGAAAATTCCAAAAAACCAAAAGTACTGAACCAAATGACTTCACAGGTGAATTTTACCAAAAATTAAAAGATGAATTAACACCAATTCTTCTCAAACTATTCCAAAAATTTTAAGAGGAAGGAAAGCTTTTAAGCTCATTTTACAAGGCTACCATTATTATCCTGATTCCAAAACTAAACAAAAACATTACAAAAAAAGAAAATTGTAAGCCAATATCCCTGATGAACAGAGATGCAAAAATTCTCAACAAAATATTAGCAAACTGAATTTAGAAATACATTAAAAAGGTCATACACCATGATCAAGTGGGATTTATTCCTGGGATACAAGGTTGGTTCAGTATCCACAAATTAATTAACATGATATCCCACCTAAACAAAACAAAAGATAAAAATCCTATGATCATATCAATAGATGCAGAAAAAGCATTTGATAATATCCAGCATCAATTTATAATAAAAACTCTCAGCAAAGTGGGAGCAGAGGGAACATACCTCAACATAATAAAGGCCATATATGACAAACACACAGCTAAAATCATACTCAATGGGGAAAAAATAAAAATGTTCTTTTTAAGACCAGGAACAATATGAGGATACTCACTTTTATTCCCTTTTATTCAATATAGTACTGGAGGTCCTAGCAACAGCAATCAGATGAGAAAAAGAAATAAATGGCATCCAAATTGGAAAGGAAGGAAGAAATAAAACTGTCATTATTTGTAGATAACATGATATAGAAAACATGAAAGATTCTTCCAAAAAAAAAAAAACAAAACCCAACCCCCTCCCCCCCCACACAGCTATTAGACCTGATAAATGAATTTTATAAAGTAGCAGGATACAAAATCAATATTCAGAACTTGGTTGCATTTTTATATACTGATAATGAACTGTCAGAAAGAGAAATTAAGAAAACAATCCCACTTACAATTGCATAAAAATTACCTACTAACCAATTTAACCACGAAGATGAAAGACCTGTCCTCAGAAAACTCTAAGACACTGAAGAAAGAAAGAAATTAAAGATACAAATAAATGAAAGCATACACTGTGTTCATGGGTGGGAAGAATTAACTTTGTTAAAATGTCCATACTACCCAAAGCAATTATAGATTCCTATCACAAGACCAATGGCATTTTTCAGAGTTAGAACAAATAATCTTAAAATTTGTATAGAACAACAAAAGATCCCAAATAGCCACAGCAATCTTGAGAAAAAAAAAAGGACAAAATTGGAGGTATCATGCTACCTGATAACAAACTCTATTATAAAGCTATAGTAATCAAAACAGCATGGTACTGGTATAAAAACTGACATGCAGAGATCAATGAAACAGCATAGAGAGCTTAGAAATAAACCTATGCCTGTGTGATCTTTTAATCTATGACAAAGGAGGCAAGAACATACAGTGGGGCAAAGACAGTCTACTCAATAAATAGTGTTGGGAAAACTGGGCAGAACATGCAAAAAAATGAAGCTGAACCACCTTCTTACTCCATATACAAGTATAAACTCAAAATGGATTAAAGACATAAATGTAAGACCTGAAACCATGAAACTCCTAGAAGAAAATATAGGCAGTAAACTCTCTGACACTGCCGTTAGTGGTATATAAATATATATATTTATTTCTGATCTATCTGCTTGGGCAAGGGAAACAAGAGAAAAAATAAATGGAACTACCTCAAACTAAAAAGTTTTTGTACAGCAAAGAAAACCATCAAAAAACCCAAAATGACCTCATACTGAATGGCAGGAGATATTTACCAATGATAGATCTGATAAGGAATTAATACCCAAAATTTATTTAAAAACTCACACAACTCAATACCAAAAATAAAACCAGCCAACCAAACAATCCAATTAAAAAATACACCTGAATAGGCATTTCTCCAAAGAGGATATACAGTTGGCCAACAGACATATGCAAAGATGCTCAATGTTGTAATCATCAGAGAAATTCAAAATAAAACCACAATGACATACCAGCTCACAGCTGTCAGGTTGACCTTCTCCAATAAACCAACAAACAAGGGTCAGCGAGGATGGGAAGAAAAGAGAACCCTCGTGCACTGTTGGTGGGATTGCAAATTGGGGCAGCTACTGTGAAAAACAGTTTGGAAGCTCCTCAAAAGATTGAAAACAGAACTCTGCCTTATGACCCAGCAATCCCACATCTGGGAATTTACCCGAAGAAATCCAAAACACTAATTTGAAAAGATATGTGCACCCCTATGTTCATTGCAGCACTATTTACAATAGCCAAGATATGGAAGCCACCCAAGTGCCCATCAATAGATGATTGGATCCAGAAGATGTGGTTCATATGCCAGGGGTGCCAACAAAATGTGTAGACATTTTAAGAGATGTTATCTACGTGTTACATAAATACTGATGGTCACCACTCTGAGCACCACTTGTAACTGCAGAAGTCAAACGTGACTTGTATTCATCTTTTGTTATTGGTGTATATTGACTATGACAAGTTTAATACAGTGTTCTTCTTTCTTAAAATGTGTATACATTCTTTGGCACCTTCTGTATATAATGGAATATTACTCGGCCATAAAAAATAATAAAATATTACCATCTGTGACAACGTGGATGGACCTAGAGGGTGTTATGCTAAGTAAAATTAATCAGACTGAGAAAGACAAATACTATATGATCTTACTTATGTGTGGAATCTAAAGAACAAAGTAAATGAACAAACAAAACAGAAACAGACTCATAGATACAGAGAACGAACTGATGGTTGCTAGAGGGGAGGGGGTTAGGAAGCTGGGTGAAAAAGGTGAAGGGATTAAGACATAGAAATTGGTAGTTCCAAAATCGTCACAGGGTTGTGAAATAAAGTGTAGGGAGTATAGTCAGCAACATGGTAACCCCCAGGTATAGTGCCAGGTGGGTACCAGCCTAATCAGGGGATCACTGCGGAAATTGTATAAATGTCTAACCACTATGCTGTACGCATGAAAGTGATATAAATATGGTTGAATATCAACTGTAACTAAAAATATAGTAATAAATAATTTTTTAAAAAAGGACCGCAGATGTCTGTAAAAAAAAAAAAAAGAAAAGAAAAGAAATAATTTCCTAGGAGGGGAAAAAAATTCCCTTTATAATATAAAGGTGTCTCCTCCCTCCTGTACCAAGAAAAAAAAAATAATAACCCTTATCACTAGAAACAAAGGTGATAATGAGATGAGTCTCCATAAACAAATCTTAACTGATGGAACGCTTCTCTTCCATCAGTTTCCCCACATGGTGACTTTCCCACAATTCACCAGCCCCCGAGCCCACGCTCCTTTTCCCTTTGCCCTATTTATGTCATAGCTTGTCACCCTTGTTACAATGATACATAATGTAAGCTTCCAAGCCTGACTGCTGCTTTTGGGTTTTCACTTCTTTTCGTGTCACCCTGTGGAAATAAACTTAAAAATATTAAATTTGCTTTTATAAACTTGGCTACTTGCTGCTCAAATGATCCAATCAACACAAGGTTGTCTGTGTAGTGGGCCAGTGTGATGTCTGGTAGAATGTCATGATCATGATCGCTGCACAGTGTACACTTCCACAAACTTTCTAGAGAGAGAGAGAGCACACTGTGTATTTTCCTGGAAAAGCAGAACTGACAGCCCTGAGGTGAGATCGTCAAGGTGTGCTGTTGGCCCTGCCAAGTAAAGGCAAATGGCCCTGGTATGTCCTACAGGTTGGTGTGGTGGTATGTCCTACAGGGGCTGTGTTTACGTGCTCCAAAGGAAGATGCCACAGCTGGGAGCGCAGCTGTCATCATGAGCGTCACTGCCTAAGTTTGGGAGCATTCGCAGTCCCTCTCCAAGACGCAATGACCTTTGCACATTCCAAGCCGGTGAGTCACCTTGGGGTGCGGTAGGCGTTTGACATCTTTTGCGGTAGCAGCAATCTCCGCAGTTCCCTGTGGGATGCACGGGTAGCACTGCTTCTGGCTTACTGTCCCCGTAAAGACGGGGAAGACCCAGACCTTCCATGGAGTCCTCCCTACCCCATGACCTTCATCTCTTAGGTCAGAGAGCCAGTGCGGAAACTCCGCAGGTTTCCAAGTACGCCTATTCCACTTACGCCTTCAGAAACGAGGGCTACAACAGTGTGTGAGGGGTGGCCATGGGGGCCCCCTGTGACATGGACTTGAGGCAAGACTTTTCTGTCACTGACCACGGTAAGCCCCCACTGTGACCCGGGGAAGCCCCAGTAGCGCTGTTGGTCCCGGGATTAGCATCAGTTCAGAACCAAGTCCTGAAAGTTTGCGTATTTCTGTCCCCCTGAGCACTGTCACTGGTGAGTGGCTGCAGATCCCTTCACGGAGGGCTGGAAGGAAGATTTGCCACATGTCCTCACGGGAAGATGCAGGCTCCTTCTTCAAGGGGACGGGCCTCCTCTTCATCCAGGGGGTCCGGATCGGTGAACTGATTTAGGTTTGGAAACAGGGTGAAAAGCCGGAGCTCTCCACTTTGGTGACTCGCATTAGGTGTTTGGCCACCCGGAGCCCCAGGGAACAGAGAGAGACTTGGGGGATGGTGGGCAAGAGCCTTTGTTTGTGGTTTCCATGGAGGAACAGACCAAGCCTTGTGAGCGGGCTGGCTCCGGCTTGGCTGGTTTGAGTGACTTCTGTGGCTCTGGGGCACAGGTTCTGCCGCTAATTGGCACTGGCCCTGGGGTGGTTAGGGCAGGGGTATAGTGGGCCGAGTGTGACAGCTGGATAGAGGAGGTGGTTGGGGGCGTAGGTTCTGGATTGGCTGGTTTGCGTTTGGAAAGCACTTACCCGGGAGTTGTTTACTGTCTCTATCCAGGCATTGGCTAATCCTGCAAGGGACAGTCCCTTCTGGGTCAGCAGGGCCACAGATGCCAAAGCATCAGGACACACACACACCCCAACACCAACACCAACATGGTTAATACAAGGAGTATTCATGAAGCGGAGTCATTGCCCCGAGAAGCTCAGTGAGAAGGGAGAGGAGAGGATGGGGTGGGATGGGGGTTTGTTACACTTCCTCGCCCAGGCTGAACTCGGCACACTGACCGGTTCCCCTAATCTGTGATTTGACAACTGAGACAAGAGCACAGGGCACCTGATGTGACTTGTGCAATCCCAGGAGTCCAGGCAGGGTTTGGACTGGTGACCCAGAAGGCTTCCCCTGCAGCCTGTCTCCTGACCAGGATGGTGGTGTTGCGCACACTTTTGGTTGGGGACAGGTGACAGGCCTCCCCTCTTGCAGGGAAAAGGCCTCCCCAGGTTGGAATCTGACACTTTATATGGAGATGGTTTGAATTTTCAAAGCCTCGGACTACAAGGGTGAGACAGGCCTTAGAGCCACGCTGCAAATCGAAAGGCATGCAGGGGAGAGGGTCACACTAAGTCTTCTCCAGGTGACAGTTTTTCCTCTGCTCACTGTCAAGGAATGGGGAGCACCACCATCACTTCACAGCGGACCCTCCTCACTGCTTGGTGCGTCTCCTGGGGGTCAGTGTGTGGGTTCTGGGTGAACAGTTCCTCATCATCCATGTCCCTCCTCCCATCAGCCCCCAGTATTGGCTCCTATACTACATCTTCTCACTGACAATCGAATGGGTCAAGTTTTGCTTTCTGATACTTCCTCCTGCAAAGGGGGTGAGGACATATCAGATCAGATAAGAGAGGCCTCAGGAGAGCATCTGTGCAGGGCTACAAAGTTGTCACAGTACCAGCTAATGTTTATTGAGCACCTACTATGTGCCAGGCACTGTGTTGAGGACTTGTTACAGGAAAGACAATGGTCAGTACAGTGACCATCAAAGTGAGCTCTGAATCCATTTACTTGTCAGGCAAGGGAGTGGTCAACGGTGGGCAAATTCATGAAGTATTTTCTGGTGGGAAAGAATTAGGGGTTTTTACGCTAGACGTGGGGAAGAGGTAGTGTACGGCAGCCCTGCTTGGGTGGGGCCCAATGACTCTGTAAGTCCTTATCCAACTGGCTAAAATGCACTGCTCATTGGTTAGGAAAGAACCTTTGGGGTAGGGGGTGAGAGTCCAGTAGGATGGGCTTGCTCAGAGTTTGTGGTCGTCAGTTCGGGACGGTTCGAACCATCGCGAAGTACAGAACTGGGTTTTAACCCATTTAGGAAAAAAAATGCAGCTCGCTGCCACGTTCATTTAATTTTACAGATAGAAGAAAAGGCATGCAAGTGTTATTCGATATTAGTGTTTTTACACGGCACAGGGAACTTTCTAGAAAGAAGTGAAGACCCTAAAGAAGCCCTAGGCCTGAGAGCTTACACACTCTCTTGGCAAAGAACGGCACATTTCTAAAGAAGGGACAAGACAGTGGAAAAACCATTTAGGCTTTTAGGGGTGGCCCTCCCAGAAGGGTAAATACGAGGGCCGTCTGGGTGGCATCCCCCCACGCAATATGAAAAATAGAGGTGTTGATGGCTGCAGTTTGTTCTGGGGAAGCCAGTGGAAGATAAGCTTGTTTTAGTAAGGTTTGTTTTGTAGGTGTCATTTCTGGGCTGATGACAGTCCAGCATTGTCTCATTTTGCCATTCCTGGTACAGGAGAGGAGAAGGGGGACATCGTCACGAAGGGAAAATTATGTCCTACTTTTAGGTAAATGGGGGAGAGCAGAGAGGTTTTGGGGGGGATCTCTGTTTCTCAATTGTCTGCAGCTCACAGTAGTCCTTATGTCTAAGTGGCATATTTTGGGGTGGCATCTCCTGATCTCCAACGACCGTCTTTGCGCATGTAATGCCCCTTAACTTCATGAGTCCAGTAGCGTGCTCACCCCTCTTTGGGAGATTAAGTGACTCACCCAATGTCAACAGCTAGTGAGATGGCGAGCCAGGACTGGCGCCGCGTGTGCGTTCTGCAGGCCTCCGTACGCCACGGAGCAGTAGTGTGCTAAATGGCCTCGTTACACTAACACGGGGCCAAGTGGGATCTGTGCTCTCAGAGGGGTCCCATGAGTGGGTCCACGTCAAGTCACGTCCTGTGTTGGGGTCAGTGGTGCCATGTTGCAGTGCAGCAGTTCTCAGTGGGACATGGATGGGTGTGATTTTGGTTCCCAGGGGACACTTTGCAATGTCTGGAGTCATATTTGGCTGTCGCTACAGGGAGGGTGCTGCTGGCCTCTAGTGGGCAGAGGCTGCATGGGAGCCCCAAATGTCAACGGCACCCAATTAGAGAAACTGGGGTCATAGAAGGAGGCCATATGGATTTTGCTTTGGGGGGTCAAGTAGATCAGTTGGATTCAGGCCCCCTTTCTATTGGATGCCCTTGAGCTCTCCTGAGTATTAGCTTCTTTAGCAGAAAAACATGGCAGGGGGTGAGGATAATGCCCACCTGACACGTTTGGGATAGAAATGAAATAAAATGAAATGATGTAAGTGGCTTGCACACTGCAGTAGGGTGATACTATTTGACTTCTTGGTCTAGGCAGTGGGTGATGGCTCCCGAAGGCTGTCACGAGGGCAAAGTGAGCACAAACATGTCATCTGAGAGCAGAAGGGGCTGCCAGCCCAGTCAGAGGAAGTGAAGCTACATTTAAACACTTGCTCATTCCCTTGTTCAAGTGGTGACTTAGGAGTTGAGGCAGCTGGGTAAGTGGAGAGATTGCTGAATTAGCCACCTGCAGGCCCTAACCCGCTGGTAGCCAGGTGGGTACCAGGTGGGTTAAGAAACGGAAAACGTTTCTTAACCTCCCCAGACCTTGGTGTTCTCACCCACAAAATGAGTTCCCTCTTAGTTTTTTTAATTCTCTGACTTTGATAAAGGCTAAACTGGAGCTGATTCCATTTTGCTATTTACTTTCTGGCCGTTTGAAGTCTCCATTTGGGGCAGAGGGCTGTTGCGTGTCAGCGTTCACCACCTCGTTTGTTTAGATTCCTCTAATTAGTCTTTAATTCAATAAACATGGATAGGGTGCCCGTTCCATGCAGGGCACTTTGCCAGATGCAAGGCAAAGAGGGTGGTGCTGCTGGTGGTGTAATCCGGAAGTGAGTGGCACCAAGTCTCGCCTGGGACTCACCTGCCGGTGGGAGGAGCTGGACAGCCGAGGACCGCCCTCAGCAGCCCACCAGGTGGGCCGTGGAGACGCCTGGCCGGGGAGGGCCCTGACGAGAGGTCCCCAGGTCAGTGGCAGCGCATTTGGTATTAGAGCTAATCAGCTAATTCCTGTGGATGCGCATGGCCACCGTGCTCCTACCGCCGAAGCAGTACGACTTAGCTCAGGCCACACAGCTTCGGGCAGAAATGGGAGTTGAATACAGGTCTTTCGAGCTGCCAAGTCGGTGCTCCGAGAGGCCTAAAAGCCAAGGGCAGATCTGGGTCAGCCATTTGGCTTTGCTACGGAGAATGTACGGAGGAAGTCAGAAGGGCCAGGGGTCCATGAACGTCGTCGTGTGTTCCAGGCCTTCCACAAGTGTTTGCTAAACGAACAACAGATAAAGAAAGGCATGAAGATACCAAAGTACCTTGGAACTGAGGTATTGCGTGACCCGCAATGATTTAAAACCAGCCTGACTGGGCCAAGGGTGCTTTGCACAGAGGCCAAGAGGAAATTCAGTCCAATGAGAAGGAACCCCTCTTGTTCACAGCCACCTTACTGCTTAGAGTTTTCTGAGCAGATTCTGATAATCCCCTCCCACGGGGGAAACGCACTCAGAGTCGGTCCAAAATGGTAGTTTTGTCTGTGCAAAAACCTCAGGAAAGGTAGCAAGGCCGCACAGCCACACCTGTCTGAGAAGAATGGCCTCATCCTGAAACCAGTCCCCTGGGTGGCGTTTTTTTCTGCCTCTCCTCACCCCGCCTGCCCTTTGCCACAGTGGTAGATTTTTGAGAAGTTGGGAGTTTGCTCCATGTGCTGATTTGTGTTTTGTGCATAGCAGCACGAGTAGGACCAGAAACGGTAACTGTGAGGCTGTTCTAGCCCAAGGCGGTGGCCCCCAGCGCCCACGCGGCATCGTCTTCTACCCCGTAGGGGGCAGGGTATTTGGGAGGTCGGGGAAGGTGCCCCCTCACACAGCTTCATGGAGGAGGAGTGTCATTTGCTTGGATACAGTACCGTATTTTGCCGTGTAGAACGTGCACTTTCTTTTTGCCCAAATTCGTGAGGGAAAAATTAGGATGTGCGTTATACATGGGTGGTACTAATTCTGTACCTACACAAGTGTTTTTAATGCTTTTATTTGTGCTTACGAGTTAAAAATGTAACCCTAGAAATCAATAATGACATCCTTAGGCAAAATCACACCTTGGTATATGATAATCTTTTTTTATATATATAAAAAATTTTATACATAAAATTTCTTGTACCTTGCATCTGTTCTTGCGTTTTGTAATTATTTGTTACATAAAATTTCTTGTTCCTTAATATGTTAAAAATAAATTCTAAAATTCCTTTATAATACAAAAAAACAAGTACCTCAATATTATATAAACAAATAAAATTTCGAATTAAAAAATGAAAAGATTGTTTTCCCCAGAAAGTTTGGACCAAAAACATGGGTGCACATTATACACGGGAGCAGATTATACTCAGCACAAACGGAATCTGTCCGAGGGGCGAAAAAGTGAACGAATGACCAGTGTCGTCTCTCAGCCTGTACCCTCTCTACCTCCCATCGAGTCCGTTCCAGTAGTGCCTTCCTTCCATGTCTGCAAGTTCAATACCCAGACCGCTGGGGAAACTGAGGATGTTTTATAACGTGTTTGGGGGCCAGATCTGACCTGAGCTCATTTGTTGGTACGTTCAGATTTGACTTGAAATGAGGATACTCACCGGCCTTACTTAATCCACTGAGGGCCACGTTCGTAGGTTTGCTGCGGAAATACTGACGTGTGTCATGACGGAATTACCTTCCTGTGTCCTGCGGGCTGATGTGGGCTATACACTCTATGCACCATTTATGTCGTCCTGTCACAGCTGTCAAATGATCGGAAACACGTAGTGATGAGAGATCACCGCACTCCCACCAGGAGGGCTGAAATGAAGACCAGAGCTACTATCAAATGTTGGCAAAGGTGCCGAGGAAATAGATCACTTACTCACTGGAAAATGATGCAGCCACTCGGGGAATGTCCCACCATGGAAGTCTCCAGAAATACCTAGCCTTAAATGTACAGCCGTAAAAACCTGGGCTCGCCGAATGGAGTCAGCATTTGAGGGTCGTGGCTTTTGGGTCTTCCTTCCCCCTGTCCCCACCAGCAATCAACATAGTTTTAAAAAACTTCTGATCAGCTTATTAACCTTGGCTGTAACAGCCACGCTTCGAGGAACTCCCTCAAAGGGGTGTTTCTCTCGAGTGGCACCTCTTCCCTTTCCCAGGTTCTGGCACCCCCACCTCAGTTCCTACGATAACCACCGATGGTCTGATGACGAAGGCAATGGAGCCCATTGTGGTTGTGAAACGTCCTCGATGAGGGAAAGCCTGGACCGTGTTCTGTTAGGACGCTTGTAGATGGCAAATAGATAGAAGCTTTGACATGAGAATAAAACCATTGATTTTTGCCCTCCTGTCAACTACATAACAAATATTTATGAGTGCCTGCGGCACTGTCCTGGCTCTGGAATATAGAACAGAGTTAAACCAGACCAGGTTGATTGAGTTTTTTCCCCTCAGGTGTTTACCATGAGCCCTGTGGACTCTTTGTCTAAGGAATGTGGCTCTGTACTTGTGGCGACTGAGCAACTAAGGGAGGGACAGAGACAGCGCATCGCGTGAGATGCTGATGGGCAGGGAATGTCGGGGAGGGAGGACGGGGCTCGCTCAGGTTTCTTGTCTGGGTCCTGTGCTCACTTGAACTGGCCTCTGACACCCTGGAGTCAACAGATGAAATCATCAAGAAAAGGAGGAAATTAGGAAGAAATGGTAAAATCAATTTAGAAAGAGTAGAGAGGAGAGGTTTTCCTCCCAACATCCTACGATGCTGAGGCATAGTAATCAAAGCAGCATGACACCCGTGTGGAGACTATCAAATAGACGCATGGGACTGAATAAAGGGGCTCAGAAGTAGATTTGATAGGTGACAGGTCAACCCAAGTCAACTAGGAAGAGATGGGCTGTGTATGAGCTAGTGTTGGGACATCTCATTTAGCACATGAGCATCAATAAAGGCTGACTACTACCTTCTCCTGTCAACACTTTGGATAGAAGTAGAACCCAGATGGCCTGAGAACCTAAATATGACAGGTAACCCTAGAGATCTCCTAGAAGACAATATAGGAGGGGATTTCTGTGGCATAGAAGCGGTAAACAACTCACTAAATAGAACACAAAGAGCAAACACCACAGGGCAGAAAGTGATGTGGATTGGCTACATAAAAATGAAGAATCAAGAGAGACACCATGGAAAAGTCTTCAGAAAGATGACATTCTCAGAGAGAAAGTAACAAGATGTCTACAATACCTAAGGAATTCTTACAAATCAACAGAAAATCTACCTAAAAATGGGTAAAGAATGTCAATAGGCCAATTCGTGGAAGGGGAACTAGAAGTACTACATGTATATGAACAACTGTTTTCATGCACTATAAATAAAAACTCTCAATTGAGACCATAGTGAGGTATGCCTTTCCAAGGACCAGGCTGGCCAGAATGAGGAAGGGCCAACTGTTGCTCAGGGTAGGCAAATGGAAATCGTCACTTATTGCTAGTAGAAGCCCAGAGAGCTGCAGGCATTTGGAAGATTCTGGCAGTATTTAGTCAATTAAACATATAGACCCTACACCCCAACCGTCCCACCACAGAATAGGTGTTCCAGATAAAGTGTCACTTCAGGGCCCTGATAGGACACCTTGTACAAGGACATTCCTTGGAATGTTCATGGAGGCAACACATTTCTCTGATTGGGAAAACAGGTAGGGGAAATCAATATTATGGAATACTATTCAATAATTATATAGGCAAATACAGCAACATAGACCTTAAAACCTCAGGGAAAGGTTATAAATGTATGTATATACCAGAATGAAAACAATGACATAAAATGTATGTAAATTAAAAATACAAGGACACAAATAGTACAACATGTTTTATAAGAACACACACCCACACACACACACACACACACACACACACACACACTGAGGGTGTCCAAAAAATGTATACACATTTTAAGGAAGAAAAAAACTGTATTAAAATTGTAGTAATATAAACTGATAACAAAAGATGAAGACAAGTCACCTTTGACTTCTGCAATTACAAGAGGTGCTCAAAGTGGCTACCATCAGTATTTATGTAATGCATAATAACATCTCCTAAAATGTATATACACTTTTTGGCACCCCTGGGTGTGTGTGTGTGTGTGTGTGTGTGTGTGTGTGTGTGTATTCTTGTAAAACAAGAATTTTTTTCTGGGGACTGTCTGGAAAAATCCAGCCATAAATGCCTCTATTTTTCATACTACATGGCCGGATACTTTCTGGCCAGCCCTCTCTCTATACATTTATGGGCATATAGCGAACATACTTGGGGGGGTGTTGCTGGGAGAGGCAGTGGGAATGGGGAAGAGTGGTAAAAGGGAACGAGAAGTACGAGAAGAGTGGGACCACATGTGGGCTGGGGATGGTTTGCCATGAACAGGCACTCGGATGGAAAACCTTCTTAGACGTAGCAAGCAGGAGGTTTAAATCAGGACGGGGCTCTGCGCAGGACGGCCAGGCTTGGATGGGAGCCGGTGCACCTGAATGAGATTGCGTCAGGATGGGAAGGGATTGATCAATCCAGGATTCTCAGAAACCCAACTCCCTCTGAAGTTAAGAAGAATAAAGGAAGGAAGGCACCTTCGTTAAGTAGTTCTTTGAGCCAGAATCACGCAATTCGTTGGTCCCAGTCTCTGGACATTTATCATGGGAGGCAGATGGCTGGCTCTGGGGGTCTAAGTTAGGAAGAGAAAGATTATATATAGCAGTAGTCTATTGCTGTGTGACCTTAGGCAAGGTAACTTCCCTCTCTGAGTCTCTATTTTGTTAAGGGGATAATTCCACCTCTCTTCTAGGGTTGTGGTGAGTACAGTATTCATGCAGAAAACAAACATCGAGGGCTTTGTCTCCTTTCCCCAGTGTTAGGGTATTTCACCATGTATAACATGTGCTGTATTTGGGGCCCAAATCTGTGAGGGGAAAATAAGGAGGTGCGTTATACATGGGTGGTACGAATTCCATATCTATGTCAATGTTTTCAATGCTTTTATTAATGCTTGTGAGTTAAAAGTGTTACATAAAATTTCTAGTACCATAATATGTTAAAAAAAGAAATGCTAAAATTTCTTTATAATAACCCCCCCCCCAAGTACCTGAGTATAAACAAATAAAATGAAAATGGAAGTGTTTTTCCCACTGAGAGTTTGGGCCAAAGACGTGGGTGCGCATTATGCACGGGAGTCGCTCACACTTGGTGAAATACGGTGTAATAAGACTGAATGGATTTCACAAGGGGACCTGGCCAGCCCAGGTCCAGAGGAAGGGGAGAAGCGGGCAGGGACTCAGAACTTAACCAGACAGGAAAGGAGCCGATGTGACAAGTGGCTGATTTCCAGGAATGGCCTCAGCGAGGGAGGCACAGCCCCAAGGACAGTGGCCAAGGTCTGAGCGATCAGGGAGGCGTGGGAAGCTGTGCATCAGAGGCCGAGCAGGTGCGTGGGCAGGTCTGGAAAGCCCAGCTGAGGCAGGGATGAGGGACCCAGCTGCACCAGGGGTCAGGGCGGCAGGACGGATCGGAAGACGGCGTCTGGACTAGGGGCCCGGAAGTTCCTGCATCTAGATGTGGAAGCTTGCTCCCAACGGGTTCCCATGGCAACAGGCTCTGCTCTCTGGCCAGCTGGGCCCCACACGCTGCCATCCATCCCTTGCACCCGTGGGACATCAGCCTCCTACCGCTTGTCTCCCCAGAGTAAGCTGACCACACGACCTGTTTGAAATGGGACAGGACTGTTGCTTTCTGCCCCATTTCAAACGGGACATCTCGTGAGCCTCCCCCAGAGTGAAGGACGCAGGTTCACGACCAAAGACAGGGAAATGGGGTCAGAAACTAAGTCTGCTGATGTTAATCGAAAGGACTTGGCAGGCAGAGCAAAGTGATCGCTCCGAGGTGCAGGAAACCACAGACGCAGACGTGTGAGGACTGTGACGTGTGAGTCAGGGGGCTGCAGGGTGGTGAGCAGGGAAAACGACACACGGCTCCAGCCCCATGCCCGCCATGCCTGCCTTTCTCAGTAGCTGTCTTCCTCTCCTGGCCCTGGTCAGAGGCTGGTCCACACGTCAGGCCCCAGGCAGATGGCTGTGGGCCGGCAAGCACTGACTGGTTAGGAGTGAGGGTAAAAGGAGGATAATTCAGCAGGCCACCTTCACTTTTGGAGACAGATGACTTGGGTTTGCCATCCTGGCTCCATCATTACTCTCTCTGTGACCCTGGACAAGCCACTTAACCTCTTTGGGACTCAATTTTTTCATCTCCAAAATGGAGGCGATGATAGCATCTCCCTTGTCGAGTGGCTGTGGGGTTCAATGAGGTTATGTGTGTGAAGAACTGGAAGCAATGCTGAGCACGTTGTACGTGCTCAGTTAACTGTGAGAGTCATCAACATTGACCCTGGACTTGCTCTTGGATTCACCAGGATATCCTTACTGTGATTATGCGGTGAAATTCAACAAGTGCCTGGGAGACTTTAGGTGTGCCAGAGTCTCTCTCTGTGAGTGTGTGTGTGTGTGTGTGTGTGTGTGCGCTCAGACGAAGAGTGCAGGACCTCCTATGGTTCCAGCACTTTTCCATTGTTGTTGTTGTTCGCGGGGAGCTTCCTTGTCCCCTCCTGCACTGGGGAGCCTCCCCCATCTCCAAACCCCTGTTATCCCCTTACCTTGTTCAGCCAATCACCCACTGTAGAGTTGGGTCAGAAGTAAGCTAATATTTATAATTTTAATAATTATAATAATAAGTCATATATGGAATGTCAACTTCTGAGAGGGTTTTTATTTTGTTTGTTTTTTTTTTTTTTGTACGTGGGTAGTTCCCTGGCTGGGAATCGAACCCAGGCCGCAGCATTGACAGTGCCAGCGATGAAGCCTTAAGCCACTGCACCACCAGGGAGCTCCTGAGAGGGGTTTTGAAGACAGTCATAGAACTTTGTATCGAATGAAAATGTATATAGCACCCTGATGTGGCAGCTAACTTGCTGTCTATGCTTAACACTTCTTAGGAGTTTCATCCCTCTTGCTTTTCTTTTCTTTCTTTCTTTTTTTTTTTTTTTTTAGGAGCTTAATGGACTATTCCTAAATAATGACTCAAACACCCATTGCAACCAAACTTCTGCTTTTACATCTTTACAATGAGTAAGAATTATTGCCTAATCTGTCTCACAGAAAGGCATTTTCAGGGACTGGATAATCATTAAAATGTGCATGGGTTGAAAGAAATGAAGGGAGGGGTATTCCGTGGTTGCTGTAAGCCTTGTGGTATGTGGGTGATTGTGGGTTGTTGGCAACCAATGAACTTGGCCTTGGAGTCGAATTTGAATTGAATTGGATTTAAGTCAAATTGGATTTGAATTGAATTGGATATGAATGTGGACAAATTGCTTAATTAAACACAGCTTCCGTTTCCTCATTCATGGACATGGAACTAATACTGTTTTGGGTTCTGGAACACTCCCTACCCAGCAGTCAAGGGCCCACTGGGACCTGGGGTGATTTAGAGGAGACAGAGGCTGCGGAATCTAAAGAGATGTGAGTCCAAGACGGTTTCCAAGAAGTGAACGTCACGCAGATTTCAGTGTGTTGTCTCCAGGCTTTTTGCAGCTCCACCCGCCCTCACGTCCACCGGCACCGGAATCCTACAACAAGCATAACCAAAGCAGAAAGAACAACGAATTTTCCATGGCACCCTTTTCCCCAGGTCTTGTGCCATCATTCATGCATCCATTCGATGAGCATTGAGCACCTACAGTGTGTGCTAGGATAGAGAGTGAGCTAGACATGGCTCCTTGCTGGGATGGTCATTTCCTTGGGGAGACAGAAAATAATCAGGAAAGATATATAATGCCAAATTCAAAAGTGATTGGAAGGGAAGGAGTAGGGAGCCGTGGCTGAGAATCATGAGTAAGACTACTGTCCAGTAGACTCTCCGTTAACCGGCACCCATGGGGATCGGTGGGTGCTGGATAAATGTAGTGCAGTAGACTCCCCCTTAACCAGAACTCAAGCAACCGGCACAATCTCAAACAATTGCCTGTTGATTGAGATTGTGCCAGTTGCTTGAGAGTGCTGGTTGCTTGAGTTCTGGTTAACGGAGAGTCTACTGTATATGTGTTTGGGATCTGGAATCTAACGGCCCAGGAATGGCTTGGGTGGGAGGGCTGCTGGCCCAGGAAGAGTCACGGAGAATTCTCGGGGTTCTGGCAGGAGCCATGGCAGTGCCGTTTGGCGGGATGGGAAAGAAATGGGACGGAAGAGGGCACGTCAGGAGGACAGCTGGCTAGATGAGTCTGAAAGTCTTGTGAGAGTTCGCAGCTGGCGACACAAATCCCCCTGGACAGCATGTACCGTGGAAGTGGGCAGTGCTGAGGAAGAGAAGTGGAGGAATTCTAAGACTGATCGGAAAGCTCAGCATCTGAGAGGAAGATGGACGAGGCAGAGAAAGAGAGGGAGCCTCCTTTGACAGTTTCTGATTGACAAGACCAACAAATAGGTCTTAGCCAGAATCCTCCGGACTCGGCCATATAGGAAAAGTCAATGTTGTGCAGGTTCTACACGTTGTATGAAAACATCAGAGTCTCTCAAGAAAGTCATAAAATGCAAAATGTGGGCACAGATCCAAGGCAAGTGGTTTAGGCAAAGAGCAACCTCGGACTCCTTTACGTTTGGTCAGAGGAAGGTTCCAGCACAGGCAAATGGGCCAGAAGTGGATTCCGAACCTCCTTTCAGTTCTCCCCTCTTCAAGGTGGGTGACCAGCACAAGACTCTGGAATTCTAGCTCACGGGATGAGTCCTTTTTGGGTTTCTCAACGGGTAATGCTCATGATACCGGATGCTGTGAGGAGGGGGAGCAAATCACAAGAGTGCCTGGTACAGTGCCTGCCCCTAGATGGAGGTCCATGGGGAGTGGGTTTCCCCCCTCCCAGGATAAAAGTGGTTCCAGGGGCTTGAGGGTGTTACTGAGAAGAGAGGTGATTGATCATGGGTCTTTGATTCCTCCCCAGATCCCAGAAAGTCCATGAACTCAGGTTCCCAGCCATATTTACTGATTATCTGAATGCTGCCATCCTCCTCCTAAAGACTCTGAAGTCCTGTGGGCTGGGCCCCGTCCTGGTGGGCTTCTGTGGAGACAGCCATGGAGGGGGCCTGAGGGCCTCGATTTGCCAAATGCTCCTCTCATGTCCCATCTGCCCGAGACTCATGCCCAGGTCTTCATCGGCCCTGATCTCTGCTCAGTCCCTCCCTTCCAACTGCCTTCCTACAGCAGAACCAAAACGGGATGTCCCCAACCCATGCTTCGTTCCTTACTGTGTGTGTTCTTACTTCAAGGTTCCCCTCTCTCGGAGAGACACTATTTTGGATGGCATCCATTTATCTCCGGACAGGAGGGCAAGTTGGCTGAACCCCAGTGGCAGACCTGAGAGTTTCAAGAAAAGAAGCTATACCTTCAAGGAGTCTGGAGTTTTTAGGGAGGGGAGACATCCTGAGATCGACTGAGCCGAGAGATCCTCCACTTAAAACATTTGCCTCTTGTTGCTGATGATGACGTCACCCGCCAGCTCCCAGAGACCTGTCTTGTGAGCGGTGAGTAAGATGTCCGTGGAGATGACACCCTGCTGTATAAAAGGAGACAGGAGCACCAAGGGCATCCGTCAGCACCTTAGTCTGGGCAAGAGTGTAAATCGATGCCATGTTTCTGAAGGGTAAGTTATTGATATGAATCAAAAGCCTGAAAATGCTCTTATGTTTCACCCTTCAATTCCACGTGTAGAGATTTATTCGACAGAAGTAACTGAGAGCTCTCGGAAGATTCAGGAACAACCAGACGATGTAGATGTGCAACAACAGGGGACCGGTTAACTAAATTACAGCGCGCACAAACAGCAGCAGAGTGAAGTATTACTCTGCAGCCACTGCACATGATGTTAAGGGATTACGTTTACTGACATGGACAATTATTGGGTGAAAAGAGCGGACTATAAAGGACACGTCCCACGTGCTCCCCTTTAAACACACACACACACCTTGGCTTGGATCCAGGTTTTGTGGGGTGTCTGCAGTTTGGAAGACTTGCAAGAAAAGAAAAGCAAAATTGCAACTAAATTTAGGTTCAAAAGGGAATATATAGTTAGAACAAGAAAAGTAATCCCAGCAAACTACACATTTTTAAAATCTGAATGTACCGCAAGCATCACAAAAATCTGAACAATAGTATTTGACTGCCCGCCTGACACAGCTCTGTCCTGCAGGCGAGGGACCCCAATGCTTATGTGTCACGAGTGTGGGGGAAAAGGTTGGGGCAGTGATACACCAAAATGGACACGTTTTACTCGGGTAAAATATTTTTAAAAAACGTATGTTTAAAAAACATCATACGTCTCAGTCAATAGTGCTGCAGTAACTCTGTACGGTGTCAGAAGGTACCAGGTGGATCGGGGCGATGACCTCGTAAGTCCTGTGTCTCGTCACTCTGGTGCACACTCGAAACTGATAGAATATTGGATGTCAAATGTAATTGAAAAAATAAAGAATAAAGATGTTTAAAAATGCCGTAAGTCTGAATAGCTGACAGGCTATTCTTGTCCATTGTCGAGTAATAAATCTTCGTCCTGACACAGACCTGTCGCCCAGCCTCCGTTCGGCCATGCGCCCGCGGTCCCCGCGGGGATCGCTCCCGATTGAGCCCCCCTCGTGGGGGCTGGGGGCCAGGGCACCCGGGCTCGGCTGCGGGTTTCTTCGTTTGTTGGCGTTTTGGCATTGCCCCGGATGTGAGGTCCCCGTGCGCTTCCGTCTACGAGCTCGTGACCTTGGGAGAGCTTCGGCTCGCTGATCCACGACACGACACGGGGACAGGAATCGGAGCTGCCGAAAGGGCTGGTGGGAGAGCTAAGGGCGTGGACGCGTGCGGAGGGTTTGGCTCAGAGCAGGACCTGGGCTTCATTTCGTAGAAGAAGAAACTGGAATTGGAGAGAGGGTGTGTGAAGGGCCTAGCGTCCAAGTGGCGGTTTGGGGCAGAGCTGGAAGGCCCCCCCCGCCCCCCGCCGTGTGTCTGCAGTCGGTCCCTTCCCTGTCCCAGGCAGGGGGTGGCGGGGTGCGCGGCTCAGGAGTCAAAACCAGCGGTTTGCTGGCAGGGCGCCCTGTGTGGTGCAGCAGGGGAGGGAATCCTGAGGAAGTAAGCAGGGGCCGTGCAGGATCAAAAGAAATTTCGACCCGGGTGCTGCACAGACCTGCAGGGCCTTTCCGCTCCTGTCCCTGCGGCCGCATGAGTCAGGAGAGGCTCGCTGTCACAACAAACAGCCCCCCATCTTCGGGGCTCAGCACAATAAGCCTGCGTGCCTTGATCACGCAACGGCTGGCAGGTGCTCCTGGCGGGGTCCCCACCCGCGCCGCTCACCTCCAAGAGTGACACAAGGACCCACGCTCTGCCACTGTGAGACTAAGCTGTCACGAGTCCTTCCCTTCCGGAGAGAGAGAGCTCAGAGGATTGTGTGGACGCTCACGGCCAGGCCTGGCCGGGGGCCCACCGTGTCACTCACACCCCCACCCCTGGCCAGAACACATCAGTGGTCCTTCCAGAGGCAGTGGGGGCTAGAAAGTGTCGTCCTCCTAGGTGCCTCACGGCGTGCGCCCGCAGGGCAGCGCAGCAGTTTGCAGAACGCGCAGCAGCGCCTCAGCCTTGCTCACGGACACCTACTACGCGCGCCCACGTGCCGGGCGCCCGTCCGTGCCTCACGGACACCTACTACGCGCATCCACGTGCCGGGCGCCCGTCCGTGCCTCACGGTCACCTACTACGCGCATCCACGTGCCGGGCGCCCGTCCGTGCCTCACGGACACCTACTACGCGCGTCCACGTGCCGGGCGCCCGTCCGTGCCTCACGGTCACCTACTACGCGCATCCACGTGCCGGGCGCCCGTCCGTGCCTCACGGACACTGGGGCCTCTGACGCCCCCAGCAGCGCCGTGCGGGTGCGTGCTGTTGTTATTACCCGTACGGACTTGGAAACAAGGCTCAGAGAGCGTAGGTCACTTGCTCCTGATCAGGGTGCTGGCCTTGGGCAGAGTCAGGATTCAACATCGCTATTGTCGACATGCCAGACCAGACGACTTCCTGCTGTGGGGACCATCCTATGCACCGTAAGATGTTTACTGACATCCCTCACATCGCCCCACGAGATGCCAGGGGTGTCGCTAGTACCACCCCTCATCGCGTTGTGGCCACCAAGGATGTCTGGAGTCTCTTGGGGGCAGGGTGGAGGGTAAAAGCTCCTGAAAGGGGGACACCGCCTCTCCTGTCCGATCCCAGAGTGAGGAGGTGGGAGAGACGGCAGGCGGCACCATTACGACCCTGAGTGTAGGACTTCGTCATTCGGAGGACTTCAAACACTGGCACCAGTCTCTGACCTCACCTGGTAGGACAGGGGAGCTCGTTTTCTCCCTGCTTTACAATAAAAGGACAGTGTCTATTATTCATCCGTCCATGCAGCAGACATTTGCTGAGCCCCACTCAGGATCCATCCAGCCTCGAGGGGTAAAGCGAGGAAGAGCCTGCACGGAGGTAATATTCTACAAACAACAACCAACCAAGGGGCGTATGTTTAATCGCAGGTGATAAGAAAGGCCGTAAAGACAACGTAAGCAGGTGGGGATGGGGTGGGTGTAGGAAACGGTGATGGGGAGTTACAATTTAAAATAAGGTGGCCAGGCATGGCCTCACTCAGAAGGTGGCATGTGAGCACTGGAGGAGGTGAGCCCAGATGACATCTGGGGGAAGGACATTGCACAGAGAAAACAAGTGCAAAGGCCCTGGGGCCTCCTTGGTAGACTAAGGAGTGGCCAGTGTGGCCACAGTGGCATTGGGAGGCAGGTGACGAGGTCAGAGGGCTGGTGGGGAGGACAGTGTTTGTGATGTCCACCACGGTGACTTATTGAAGGCCATTCCCAGTATCCGTGCCAGGACGTAAGCTGGAAGCTTGGAGCTCTCATTTGCAGCTGGGTCAGGTGGCATTTTCTTCTTTTTCTGCACTCTGCTAGAACCACCTCCTCACCTGACACTGTGACTCACCTGGGCTGGGCCAGTGGTTGCGGGAGATGAGGAGGTGGGAGGGCAGGTTGTGATATAAGTGTAGGCGATCTACTGGCTCAAACAGTGTCCTCAGTGGCCTGCGCAGCCTCTCCGCAGCCGCTGTGGTAGACACAGCACGATGGGGGCCCTCCTGATCGTCCTTGGGGCAGCCGGTGTGTCCTTCGTGGGGGTTGGGCTGTGGGTGGTCTTCAGGCATTTTTTTACTGCGGACATCCCTGCAGCCATCAGCCACCCCGTGAAACTGAGGGTCCTCGACTGCTTGTTACAGCTGCTACTGATGTGGGTGAGTCTCATGTTTTATTTGTCCCCTTGTGGTGAGGGTTTAGGAGAACGCTGGGAACACCTACAGAAGCTTCTAGTTGCATTAACGCTCACATGATAGTGGCAGAGGCTGACCATCTATTCTCAAACTTGAATAATTCCTGTTCGGTGGCCAGTGGCTCTCAGTTTCTTCCCAGGGATTCTCGAGTCGAATGGGCTGATGGCCAGCACGTTCAGAGCGATTCGCTTTCGCATTTAGAGGAAAATCAGAGGCCTGCCCGTGGCCACCCCGCCCCCCGCCTTCCCCAGCCCTGCCTCCTGCCTTAGTTTCTTCCCAGCACTCACCACGCTGGTGAGGTGTGAAGCCAGGAACGAGCCCTTCCGGATCTCTGGGCCCCCCTTTACTGCCTACCTGGCTGGCTAGGACCAGCAACGACCAAGTAAATGGACATGTTAGCCAATTAGTAAATTCGTGCAGAGGAGCACGCATGGCTGTGCGGGAGAGATGGAACTCTGTAGATGTCGTCGGTCAGATTCTGCGAGTCGCTCTTGGTGAGGGTCATTTAATGAAACTCCTGCAGGGACATAACGGTGAGGACCGTGTTGGGGCTTTACTGTAAGGGTCTGCTGTGCTGTCCCAGAGGGCTGACCGAGAAGGAAATACGCTTCCTCAGCCTCTTACATGACGAAAAGCCATTGCAAGCTCCTGTTCTCATGGGAAGCCTTCGATGGAGAATAACTCGGGGGCCAAAGGCCTCCTCCCTCCAGGGGCAGCTTTTATAGGAGGCCAGGATTGCATCCTGTGCCTCTTCTGGCCTTGACTCTCAGTCTATAGTCGGGGTTCCCAAAGGCAGTGACTCGGCTTCCTCATCTGCAAGACGGGGGCGGGGGAGCAGTCCTGCGCTTTGTGGGGACGCAGTGAGGTGAGCTATCTGTAGTGTGAGTTCCGATGCCTGGCACAGGGGCGCCTCATTCTTATTCGCTGGTTTGTTGTTTACAAAGACATGCTGTGCGGCCACCACGTGTCATCCAGCAGTTCCAGCTCCGAGGGTGGCGATGGGCTAGAGAAATAAAGGCCCGGGCAGAGCCGGCCTGCCGGGAGCTTGGAGGTCGGGGGGAAGGGTAGTGAATCGGGGGTAGGGGAGACAGCAACATACAAGCAAACCGAGTCACAGAGCAGAGGAAAGTAGGACATGGATGTGGGGGTACGGCAGCGCTCCTGCATGGGTTCCCCGAACCCCCAGTGGTGACAGGATGCAAGGGGTCCGTGCATTTCAATCACCCCATTTTTTGCTAACCTCTAATGAAAACGTAGTACTTCCTTCCATCATAAACAAGGGTGACAAACCACAGCTGTGACAACAGAAGCCCCAACTTCGTCACCAAAAGGAATCACAGATTTTTCCGAGCGTATTTGCAGATTCTGTGAAAAATCAGGTGTGCATGTCATTCTTTGAGCCGTTGACATTATTGGTGACCAGATCTCACTGTTTCATGTGCTAAGAAGGAAGCAGCTGTAGTATCACATGACACACTTACTTCACTATTTTGATAACTCATTTGAATCAAAGTGCCTGCCTTTGTCATCCCACATGTCCTATGTGAGACACTCAAATGCACGTGGGCGAGCAGGTGTCCGGGCTTCACTCAAGGCCAAGTTGGCCTTGGCACCGGAAAGGGTTAAGAAACAGCAGAAAGGGGGCGCCGGGGGACGGGGGGAGCCCACGTGGTTATCTTTATTTCCCACGGTGAGGACTTTCCGTCACACCCGAGGAGAGCGGGTGGGAGAAGGAAGCCCCGCGCCCCCCACCCCCGCGCCCCGATTCCTGGCCCATCGGGTGTCCTCTGTGCCCCCACCTTTTCTCACGTTCCCGTTTCCCCGGGAGCAGATCCCAGATATTGTATTATTTAAGCCCCAAAACATTTCAGTAGGTATCTCATAAAGATACCCCCCCCAATTTCTTTAGAAAACATAACCACAATAAAGTTATCACGTCTTAAAAATAGTAACAAATGCTGGGGGGGGGGTCCCATGTGGGCCAGGGTGGCCCAGGAGGGACTTTGTGGAAAGAGAGGTCAGGTTCAGGCTGAACTGGAGGGCCCTCATGGGAGTGGGGGCTGGGCGTGGTAGGTAGGGGGACCCTTGAGGTGGGGGGCAGAAGCCTGGTTTGTAGGGCTGGGGTGTACGGGGTCCAGGAAGAGAGGGTTGAGAGGGTCCAGTGGTGGGGCGGGTAGGCCTGGAATTTTCTGCGATGTGACGGGGACACAGAGGGGGTCCGGGGGCTGCAGTCCAACGCCCTCCGGCCACTCCGCGAAGGGCACGTGTGGCTGCCAGGACTCCAGCCAGGACAGGCTGAAACGCTTCCCATGCCATTTCCCCTTCTCTCACCAACAGGGGACAATATTTGAGAAACTGAGACTCTGTTCTCAGCCCCAGTTCATCCGTTTCATACATGACCTGATGCCGCTAACAAAGGATCCAGATGTCGTGGTCACGGACCTCCGCTTCGGGACCATCCCCGTGAAGCTGTACCAGCCCAAGGTGCCGTCCTGCACCCCCCGGCCCGGCATTGTGTTCTACCACGGCGGCGGGGCCATACTAGGAAGCCTGAGTAAGAGTCCTTCCCCGGCCCCCGGCCCGCAGGGCACCGGCCTCAGAGCAGGGCGGGCGGACGGGCCCCCTCCCAGCAGCAGGTGGCCCTCCTGTCACCTTCCTGGGGTTGGAAGCTGCTGTTATGACCAGAGAACACCAGGGCAGTTAGTGGGTCCCAGATCATTCAGGTGACAAAGATACGGAAAGTACCGATCTCTTTCTGGAAGTGAGGACAGACTTGGAATACGCAGAAGGTGCCGCCCCGCCCCCAAATGCACACACATTTTAAGAAAGGAAAAAAACTGTATTAAAATGGTAATACTCAATATACACCAATAACCAAAGATGGATACAAGTCACGTTTGACTTCTGCAGTTACAAGAGGGGCTCCAAGTGGTGACCATCGGCGTCTACCTAATGCACAGATAACATCTCTTAAAATGTGTGCACGTGTTTTTGGCACCCCGGTATATGTATGTGCACACACGTGTGTGTGTGTGCGTGTGTGTGTGTGTGTATGGTTCCTCCGCTCTCCGAAGGGCACCTCTGACACCTTTGGCAAAGCTAAGAAGCGACTGCCTTGGGGCACGTCTTGCTGATAGGTGCAGGGAGTAAGTCGTGATAAAGGCCAGAGGCTGGCGGAGGCCCGAGGCTGGGATGCTGAGTGGGGTTCTGGGCTGGGCCCCCTGGCTGCGGGGGGTGTCCGCTGCCCCCGGGGGGGTCCGCTGCCCCCGGGGGTGTCCGTTGCCCCCGGGGGTGTCCGCTGTCCCTGGGGGTGTCCGCTGCCCCGGGACGGCTCCCTGCAGAACCAACGCTGAGTGCTGTTCGCTTTCCGCCTTCTTTTTGGTAAAAGGGAAGATCCTCTTCGGACTTGTTTTGGTTTGGGGACCAAACAGGGACTAAGGTCGGTGCCTCGTAAAAACACGGAGGCGTGACGCGCCCGAAAACCGGGGGGTAAGCTGTCGATGTGGGTGGAATTCACGTCACGTACATTCACGCCTGGACGTGTACGATTGAGTGGCATTTAGCACATTTAGTGACGCGACCACCACCTCCACTTCTTTGAAAATAAGGATTTTTTAAAAATAAAAATAACTACTAATAAAACACATCTGTTTTGTCCCCCACATTAGGTATCACTTGAGACAAAACCTGGTACAGACAGACAGGAGGATCAAAGATTTGAGGAAAATTAATGAGAGACAGAATTCAAACTTGAGGCCATTTTGTCACCTCAGTGGCTCCCCACCAGGGAATTGCAGTGCTTCGGAATCTGTGGAGCTCAGGATCCATTGCAGTAGCCTTTGAGAATAAGGGATTTATTTAGGTCTGCATACTAAATTAGAATACCAGCCAATATTTATTCATGTTTATTAATGTTAGTATTTACAGGGCAGGCTTTTTTTTTTTTTAAAGTAGAAGTCCTTTATGTGCACTATCTCATTAAAACTCCCAACAGCCCTATTATCATCACCATTCCCATTTTATGGATGAAAAAATCAAGCCTCAGAGAGTGAAGGGACTCACCCAAGCTAAAACGAGGCAAAGTCACGATTTGAACTCAGGTCTGAACCCAGGGCTCACACACTGAACCGTGGTTCTGTGTGGCCAGCTGCTCAGAAATTGTGCATGAACAGTCACAACCCAAGTGCTATGCCCGTGGTGGTTGACGGCAAGAAGGGGGCAGCTGATGATGGCTGGCAAAGAAAGGCCACCAGTCTTCCTAGTGAACTGCAACATCTTTATTTTCTAGAAATCTACAACAAGTTATGCTGTCGTTTGTGCAAGGAGAGCGACTCAGTGATCGTATCAGTTGGGTGAGTAAAGGTGGTGGTGGGGAACTAGGCTGTGACCTGGAGTGATGGGGTGGGAGGTGGGAAGTCAGGCAGGAATGGGAGTGGAGGGAGAGACAGAGAGGCAGAGAACAGGCTCTCCTTCCTGAGGGGGGCCCTTGGGTAGGTCTCAGTGGGGCGTTCTGTGCATGGCATCATTTGGAAGCTGGGTGGGGAGGGGGCTTAGATAAGTAGACCAGATGCTGAGCTTCCCAGCCGGAGCACTTCTGGGTGGAAACCTCTTCGTTGAGCAGAACAGCCCTGCACGTTCCAAACGGTTAGCACCTCCCTCCACTAAGTGCCCACAGTGCCCTGCGCCATCACCAGGGCAACGTGCACATTTCCAAGTGCTCCCAAGAGGGAGGTCCATCCTGGTGGGATCCACCGAAGGAAGTGATCGTGAAGAGTCACCCACCCCACCAGGAACCTCTAAGAGGGCCTGGTGGACATGGGGCAGGGGAGATCTGGGCACCTCCTCTCTGGGCTGCCATGTCAGACAAACTGGGCACAAATGAGGAGTGGTCACTGTAGTGGTGGAGCGTGGTCCCCTGCCCTGCTGCCCCACACAGCGTCACACTGGGGCACGGCGGTTCCTCCTAACGAAGCATTGCCTGCAGCTTCGTTTAAATGCACGTGCCAGAAGGAGGTATCAATTAGCAGCATCTTGGTGAAAAAACATTTCCCTGCTTTCTTGTGGCGCAGCTACCTGAGCACAGTAAAACGAATAAAAATAAAAAATACAGAAGTCAGTCCTGGGTGAAGGAGAGAGGCCTGGAGAAGCCCCCGCCCCCCATTTTTACAATTCTCAGCTCCAGACCCATTCTTGCAGTGGGGTCATGGAAAGCTTGATCCGACGGCTGGCCACTCTATGCCTCACGGTTCTGGATGCGCTGAACCAGGAGAGCGTCAGAGGACTGTCCCAGCCATCCTCTGCCGCGAAGTGATTCGTATTTGATGACAGCAGGGTGGTCAGGGTTTAGGAGCCGCAAGCACTGCTGTCCCAGAAAGCTGAGAGGGCGAGCATCACATTGAAAGTGACTGGCAGAAGGGCTGTCTTGATCCTTTTTTCCCCCTTTTTTGTAAATTTGAAACCACTGTTTTAAATGGTGAAGTTTCTCATAAAACCCAGATTTCTGGAATCTCTTGAAAAATAGGAAGATCTAGCCTGGCGGGCGAATCTGCATGGAACCGTGGGCTCAGGCGGGGGTGGCTGATCTGGAGGTGGCCTGTGCGTTATCTGCTGGGCCCTGGTCGTGTTTAAGTCTTCCAGGTCCTCCCACAAAACCTGTGAGCACAGCAGGGTTCGTTAGAACCTAGACCCGGGCCAGCCCGCAGTTACTCATAAAAGAATTTTAAAAAAGGACAGGTAGGAATCAGGGTGGAACCGTCAGGTAGGTTCAGAAGGATGGGACTTGTGCTGTTGATAGCTAGCTAACTTATTGACCCACAGGTGGATGACAGGGCTCTTTTGGTCATAGCCTGTCTCCCAGATTGGCATTGAGACAGTGTGACTAGCAGCTACTGAGCCCATGTGCTGGGCACTGAGGGCTTTGGGTTGTCTATCGGCTCATTTAAGCCTCATACCTTAACTTCACCTGCTCGGCTTCAGAAAGAGAGAAGTTACTGGAAGACATTTGGGCTCAAGAATGCTAGACACTGAAGCTTCGGGCTCGGCTAGGGTGATGAGCGTCAACTGTGTCCCTTGATTCCTTTTTAGATACCGCATGTTGCCCCAGCATGGGTTTCCGACGGTTGTAAGAGACAGCGTTGCAGCCACCGTCTACTTCCTGAGGCATCTCAGCACGTACAGGGTGGATCCAGCCCGGGTCGTGGTCTGTGGTGACAGTATTGGAGGGGGTCTCGCAGCGGTGATCTGCCAAAAACTCCTGGACTGTCCAGATCTCCCTAAGATTCGCGCTCAAATCCTGATCTATGCGGTTCTCCAGGCCCTGAACTTCCAAGGCCTGTCCATTCAGCAGAACAAGAACGTTCCGCTGCTCACTCGGGGTCTTGCCTTCCACTGCTGGTGCAGTTACCTGGACATCAGCCCCTCCTGGAAGAGCGTCGTCATGAAAGGTGCCCATTTGCCTGCGGAAATCTGGGCGAGGTACAGAAAGTGGTTGGGCCCAGAAAACCTCCCGGAGAGGTACCAGAAGAGAGGCTCAGGGCTGGGGTCCCCCGAGTCCCTGAATGAGGAGGCCTATCAGGAGACGAACCACATTCTGGATTTGGTCAACGCGCCCCTGATCGCAGAAGACGAAGTCGTGTCTCGGCTCCCGGAAACCTGCTTTGTGACCTGCGAGTATGACATTCTGCGCGACGACTCGCTGCTGTACAAGAAGAGACTGGAGGACCTGGGCGTCTCGGTGACGTGGTGCCACATGGAGGACGGCTTTCACGGCGTGATTAACACCCTCGGCATGGGATGGTTCGAGTTCCCCTGCTCCGTAAGGATACTGGATGCCATCCTCCACTTCCTGAAGGGGCTGTGACCGCCTCTCCTTCCGGCGGGGGCTGCGAGCCTGGGCGCCCCGCCAGCGTCCAGCTTCCCGCGGGACTGTCGCTGACGTTGGTGATGCTGAGTGGGACGGGGGAGGGGACTGAGGTAGGCGTCTCCTTCCTGCTCCAGGTTCTAGAATCAGAGGGTGCGTGTTTCTGGTGTCTAAAAGGAGAACAGAGGAGGAGACAGGTTTGGGGGAGGTGGGGACACTCTGTCCATGGTCCCTCTTGGGAAAACTGGAACCGAGAGTGTTCAGGGGCTATTTGCAAAGTGAATGAGCGTGTAGCCTCCCTGAGGGAGGGTTCCGTCTGCCCAGGCTGGTCCAGGCTGCAGGTGACAGGGTCCACCGGGCCGGCCTCTGATTAACCCGGGGCAGCATGTGCCATCTCCCGGGCCTTTTTCTTCCTTTCTTTCCTTTTCTTCGTTTCACACGTACGAGAGAACATGGCGTTTAGACGTTGACAGTAATGAGAACCACCACAGGTCTATTTTCCATGCAACCAGGGCTATAGTCCCATGACCATACATACATATATACATCAGCTTCTATTCTTTCCACCCAGGTCTTTTGCAACCTGGCTTGGAGGTGGGCCCTGCTGTTCTAGACTGCTGGGTGGAGGTAGAGAAGCTGGTTTTATTCTGTCCCTTGGGTACGCCGTGAGGCTTTTCCTGCTTTCCTCTGTCTCTGAGTTCAGAGTCTCAACCCTCCAGGCTGGAAGCGCTAGGATGACATGAGGTTGGCACCTAACGGCTGGTGGAATCAGCCCAGAGCCAACAGATCAGGAGGGTCAAAATCGGGCTTCCAAGCAAGGGCCCAGGAGCAATGTTCGACGTGTCGGGGAGAGGAGCTGGAGGGGGACCCGCGTCCTGAGTCAGAGACCCATGAAGATGGAGCCTGACCAAACCCGTCCCGTCCACGGTGGGACATCGATGGAGGGCCAAAGGGACTGGCGCTGGGTTAGCAAGAGCCGTTTCTGCGCCAGGATGCAGAGCCAACGCCGATGCACCTAACTCAGAGGGACAGAGCACTGCATGATGGGGTGTCACCTGCCTGGCTCCTGTCAGGCAGGGCTTCGTGTGGGAGCTCAAACTGCGCCACCGGCTACTCTTTTTCTTCTCTCTGTTCTGGGCTTTTCTCTGTTCAGTTCAACGAGAACCAATGACATCTGGGCACTGTACTGGGCTGGTTAAGGGTGCCACCTCATTGGGAAGAGAAAACATCTATTTGGAGCTGCTGCTCAGGCATTTTACAGCATGACGACCCTGCTCACACCTAGTCTGGACATTCCAGTAAGGACTGAGCTTAAGATTCATGTCACAGTTTCCTGCTTGGTTCTTCCCCGGGATACCTTTCCAAGGAACCCCATGGAGCTGAGCCTGGGAAGTTAGTGACCTTCGCCCCAACCTCCTTGTAAGTCATTGGTGCTACCCTGCTCTCTACTCACTGCTAGCTCGTGACCTGGGCTGGAGGACTGCCTTTGCCCTGGCTCATCGCACCCCCTCACCCCCTGTTTCTGGGATTTGTAAGTAATAAATCTGTGTCACTGCTTCCTTTGTGTGAGTGTATTGGAACTGCACCTTTAATGACAACAACTCGGGGTTTTTACTTCCCGAGAGTGGGGGCTCGGATGCTGGGGAGCCACGTGCCTACCCTGTGTGGACGGTTTATGTCTCCTTAGTCAGCAGCTGATAATTTGCATATTCTTAATTCAATACGCCAGCTACAGGACCCCCCAATGCCCTCATGCATTCCTCACATGAATTCTACAAAGTGGATATTCTTAAGCCCATTGTACAGATGAGGAAACTGAGGCCCAGAGACATTAATAACAGCACTCATTTCCTGTCTCTTTCTAGTCAAGCTCAAGGCCTCATGTGATTAACTAGCTCATCCAAGGCCACGTGATTGGCCAGGTGCTTTGAAGTACTTAATATTCAAGGGAGAAATGACATTGATCTTACATAAAGTGACCTAGAGATTATAAAAAGCAGGTATGTTCTTTCTGAGGCTAACTAAGTAATAAAATCCTATGAGGACAGTGGAAATGAAAACTTTAGGCTAGGAAAATCTTACTCATAGGTATAGAGACAAAGAATTTTCTAAAAAATATTTAGCTAACTGAATCCAGCAATATATGAAAGAGATCATGGCAAGTTAGGTTTCCATCAGAAATGCAAGATCAATTTAACATTGTAGAATTAATCAATGTAATTTATTACATTGGTAGATTCAATGAGACAAACTATGTGATTATCTTAATATAAATAGATGCAAAAAATTAAACATTTATGAAAAACTCTCAGCAAATTTAGAATAGAAGGCAATTTCTTTAACCCAATACATGGCATCTATAAAAAATACCTATATGAAATATCATGCTTAATGGTGAAACTTCGATCTTTTGTTTTCTTCAAATCAGGAACAGGACAAGAGTTGCTCACTATCATTTCTGTTCAACCTTGTACTGGGTCCTAGCCAATGCAAAAAGACAAAACTGATAAGGATTGAAAAGAAGTTATCATTTGCACATGCTATGATCCTACATGTAGATTCTACACAGAAATTATTAGAATTAATGAGTTGTCGAGATTGATGGGTATAAACTTACTGTTCATAAAAATAATCAATTGTGTTTTAATATGTTGGCAAAAAATAGTTAGCAAATAATAATAATCTAGTGAGGTAGCATAAATATAAAATACATAGAAACAGACAATATCAAACTAGTGAGAAGACAACTCACAGAATGAGAGAAAATATAATTTTTTATCCAAATATATAAATAATCCCTGTAACTTAACCACAAAAAACCCAAACAACCCAATTTTAAAAATGGGTAAAGGCCTTGAACAGATGTTCCTCTAAAGAAGTTACACGAATGGCCAATAAACTCATGAAAAGGTGGTCAACATCATTGGTCAGCAGGGAAATGCCAATCAAAGCCCTAGTGTGACATCACCTCATACCCAATCGGATGGGCTACTGTCAAAAATGAAACATAAAAAGTGTTGGCAACGATGTGGAGAGGTAGGAACCCTGGCGCATTGCTGGTGGAAATGTAAAATGGTGTGGACACAGTTTCGGGGTGCCAATTCCACTGCCACATATATACTCAAAAGATAGAACGGGGAAAGTCCAACAGATACCTGTACACCAATGGTCACAGCAGCATTATTCACAGTGGCCAAAAGGTGGAAGTAATCCCCACGTCATCAACAGATGAATGGACAAAGGGTGGTACACACATGTAATGACGTATTGTTATTATGGTTCAGCCACGATTCATTCTGTAAAAACAATTTCAGAATGAAATTCTGACGCGCTACCACGTGGATGGACCTGGAAAACACGAGGCTGAGTACAATAAGCCAGACGCCAAAAGGCGCATGCTCTGTGACTCCACCCACTGGAAACATCTGGAAAATTCATTGAGGGACAGAGTAGAAGAGAGGTTACCAGGGCCTGGGGGGAGAAGGAATGGGGAGTTATTGCTTCATGGATTTGACTTCCCGTCTGGGATGATGAAAAAGTATTAGAAGGTGTGCAGGGCTGGGAATAAACCCTCACACACTGCTGCGGGATATGCAAATGCACCCCTTGAGTGACAGTTTGGCATCATCTAGCAGAGTTGAAGATACAGCCCCCCCCCCCCACGACCCTAGGTATGAATCCTAAGAGCAGAGGTTTCCAAAGGGATCCTTGGGGATCCCCAGCCCTCCTTCAGGAGTCCTGCGAGGTCAAAATGATTTTCTTAACAATGCTCAGGTCTGACTTGCCCTTCTGGACAGCACTGACGTTTGCACCAATGGTGCCGGTACCCGCGCCTGTAATCAAGGCGGGGCCACTGGTGACGTTGGCGGTCGTATCTGCACGGCCGCACACTTCCGGAAAGGGAAAATAGGAGTAATGCTAGTTCCACTGGACAAAGAATTAAATATTACTAGTTAGGTGAAGTCTTGACTGTGGAGCAGATGTCTTGGTCACGAGCTGTGTGATGAAGAAAGTGTGAGAAAAGCTCTCCGATTACCCACCCGAATACCAGCGGCCCCCTGGGAAAGAGCACCGTGTGTGCCATCATTCCGGCAGTGAGTGAAAAACATTTTTTCAACAAAAGACCATTTCTGCTACAAAGAAAGACTGGGAGACAAACCAGGATTATTCACATGGGAACGCTTGGCAGATATTTCCTTGAAAATGCATGAAGTGCATCTGTCACTTCAAGGACAACAATGGACAGTAGTTGTTGCTAGTGACAAAATTTTGAGCTTTCAGACAGAAACTAGGATTTTGGAAAACTCGTGCCCACCCCTGTGAGCTTGTCGACTTCCTAACGCTTCAATGCTTTTTCAGAAGAAACGGCTGTATCTGGGCACCAGCAGCCACGTACGGTGTACACACAGTCATCGCAACCACAGCCACCGGCAACGTGGGGGCATCGTAAAAGCATTAACCACGTTGCAAAAGAAATCGGACCCAAATGAACGCAGGCTACAGGACTCCATTTCTACAAAGCCCACAGACGGGCAGAGCTGGGCACTGACGTTCAGGAAGGCATGCTTCGGTGCCAAGCATATAAAGAAAAGCGAGCACGTGATTGCTACAGAGGTCAGGCTGGAGTGGGAGGAGGCATGTCGGGACACTTCTGGGGTGCTGGCCAGGTTTTATTTCTTGACCTACATGCAGGTTTCGTGGGGTTTTGCTTTACCATAATTCACGTACCTGGACCTTTATTTCCCATGTCCTTTTTCATGTTTGGGGCATACGTCCTACTACAGAGTTGGAGAGAATGGAACTGTGTAGAGCTTTGGTGGGAAGGGCAGCCCTTCTTCCCGGCTGGAGCCTTGCCCGGACGGTGGTGCTTGCCAGGCCGAGGTTTGCTCCGCTTCGGGGTGCACTGTCCACGCCCGTTCCTTGTCGCACGGTCCATTTCAAGATGGAACAAATGGTTTCCAGGAGTTCCTCTAGTTTTGCTTAAAGGCCATTGGAAAACACTCCCTCTGAGTTGCCTCCCTGAAATCACATGGGCCCCTTTGCGGCAGGACTAGGGGCTTCTGCGTCTCTGCCGGGGCCCTACGTCACAGGTACCGCCCTGTGACAGCGTTTTCAAATGGCTACCGGGCGCCTCATGATACGGATGTACCGCAATTTACCGAGCCAGCCCTCTGCTGATAGACGTCTAGGGGGATCCTGATGTTTTGCTTTGTGCTTAATGAGTAAACCAGATCCTGGCCTTTACCCCACTGGACTGAGCTCTGCGGGGCTGGGGCCCTGGTGTAGCCCCAGATGTAGCCTGTGCCCAATACAATGTGGGGTGAATGAATGAAGGCTAACCAAAGACCGTCACAGTTTGAGCACCAAGATAGGATTCTTCCCGGAAGGCAGACAGACAGGGAGGGAAACCTGGGGGTTCAGGCCTGAATCAGAGTGTGTGCAAATCCCAGATGTCCCACACGTGTGACTTTCGGCAGCTACTTAATCCCTCTTTGCTTCAGAGTCCTCATCAATAACGCGGGACGACCCTGGGGCCTGCTTCGCGGGGCTGCCGTGAGGATGCGACGCGCGAACGCACGTAACTGTCCCCGCGTGCGCCTAGCACGTTCTTTGCATCGTAGAATGGGATCACCTCGGCTCTAGCTGGGAAAATGCAAGGATGATGGCTCCCCAGGGGCAACGACGCAGAAACCAGGCCCTCCCGGCCCTCGCTCCCGTGCTGGTGGTGATTGACTCGATTGGCTTCTGTGGGGTTAGCTTTGCTTTCGAAGAATCAGCTGCTCCCGTCAGGGGAGTATTTATACTCACAGTCTGTCGCCATGGAGACAGTCAACAGTAGGGAATCCAAGGTCACATCACCTCTCCCTGGAGGCTGGAAGAGGACCCGCAAAGCCCTTTCTGCCCGCGGAGTTGGCCGGTGTCGTCTACTTCCCACTCAGAAGGGCGGCTGGGAAGAATAAATAAAGGCACCCCGAACTCGACAACTGCGTACCACCTCCCTACCCCCGAAACCTCCAACTGTGTCAAGTCAAGGAAACTCGGGGCAAATCCTCGCCATGCAGTTCTTGACGGCAGTCAGCCCCCAGTCATTCTACACTCCAAGCTGGAGGACCGAGGCCAAGTATTCGAGCAGAGTGCTCACCGGAAACTGGGAGGAAGAGAGGAGGAAGGTAAGGGCGGAGGCCAGGGGCCCAGGGCTCAGGGGCACGACTGACCAGGAGAGGGGTAAGAGGGAGCTCGGTCCCGGTTTCAAGAGCCATTGATGCTTGCATCTTGAGAATGTGGCATTGGGGTCCCTGTGCTCTGCATAGGGGGGTGACATTTAAGCAACCATCAGGGTACACGTTGTATCTTGAAAACACTCTAGCACACGTGGCAATGTCGTTATGCCTCATAGTACCATTTTCAGGGGAGTGTGTCTGGGCACATGATGCCCCTTGTCCCCAACCCCTCTGCAGTTGGATTCGAAGGATGTCCGCTTTGCCCTGCCTGGTCCTTTCCAGAATGTGGCAGGCCTGACGGTCCCTGCACGCATGTCCAGGGGCGAGCTGCCACTCTGACACCTTGCCCTACCAGTGCATTTCAGTTTTTACTTCCACAACCGAACAGGTGGGCTCTCGTCGCCCCCCCCCCCCCCATGCCTTAAAGGCCATTACAAAAGGCTGTGCCTGAACTGGCCTGCTTGGGGGCCATCAAGGCCGAGCCACTTACATTTTTGCGGAGACCTCTAGATATCCTCGTGTCTTCCTGGGAAAAGGGTCAGGAAAAGAGGGTTGCAGCGGAAGTGTGAGAAGGGACATCACAGAAGCTGTCGTGAACACCATCTCTTCCAGTTCACCCGAGCTCCCGAGCAAACGCCCCCGGGCACAGGCAGGAAGGATTACGTCCCCTTTCCCAACCACAGACCCGACCAGATCTCCAGGTGGTACGGGAAGAGGCGAATTGAGGTAAGAAGGAGGGGCCCCCTCTCCGAGGCCCACGAGACTCCACCGCCCAGCTCCTTCTAGGCCCAGCTCCCTCTTGGGAGCATAGGGGTCGTGGGCCTATGCTCCCCGAGCTGCGGATGGCATTCACCCTTACTGACCTGAGGAGCAGAGCTGTGTCTGCTCTCAAGCTGGTAGCACCCTACCTCCTCTGTATCCCAGTACTTTCCTGCATCATTTACCCCATCCCCCAATTTCTCCAACAGGGCACCGGCAAAGGATGTAGGAAACACACACACACACACACACACCCATGGTTCATATGGAATTAAAGTGACTGCAGAGAGGAGTGACATAAGGCACTCCAAAAGCAGGTATTGGTGATGTGCTTTTGAATAAAGAGCATCAAGGGCCATTGTGCAGTCCTTTGCTCGCTGGGGGCCGGTCCGTGTTGTGGGCTCAGGCCTTGGATAGATGAGCTTAGCATCCCCCAGGGAGGAACCCTTCCTGGGCTTTTGCCTTGGGCAGGTGTATTAATCATGCTTTCTTTTCTTTCTTTTTGCTTTTTAGTTTCTCTGTTTTATGACGCTTTGATAACTTGGGGCCTCGCTAGTGCTGGAGAGACTGCCCTCCTGGGGTTAGCTAATTCCTAGAGATAGTAAACAACTTGCTGTCATCCTGCCTTTCAGATGCAAACCCACCAATCCCGACCCCTGAGCCATCCACCCCCTGTATCTAACACTCACACACCCAGCCCATGTCCACTTGCCTTAAATCACTGCAGGGCTTGGGTACCACAACCAGAGGCACCCTGCTAGCCCAGAGCCTGCTGAAATGATTCAAACGATGCAATCCTCAGCTTCTCAAATTTGCCATTCCTTCCCTTGGAAAACACGAGAAGGCTCTGGGCCGTGCTCTCCCCTCGCTCCTTCTGCCTTCGGCCCCACCCTGGTGCTTCTCCACGTGGCCCTGCGCGGGGTGGCACGGCCTCTCCTCGCATGGCCTGTAAGGTCTTCTTTCAAAGGCTGAGGTCTCTATGTCTGTCACCTTAACACACGTGATCAACACAAAAATCCTGGCACCATAATGAAGACAGCAGGGCCACACCCCAAAGTGAGAAAAACCAGTAAGAGAATCCCTCCTGGCCTCTCTCGTCCCCTCCCTGACACTCTCCTCAGTTGATGGGAAACGCTTCAACTTGCTTTCCCTGGCCTTGGAAATACTCCAAGCGATGGGGGTCTCGGGAACCCCTGCTTCATGTCAGCGCCCATCCCCCAGTCTCCCTCGGGCATTGTGATCTGACTTATTTATGGAGCCACCGCTTGAAATGCTGGGCGCGGCCAAGCCTTCCCAGACCACCGCAGTCACAGACCTCCCTGTCTGCTCCAGACGAGGGGACCAGCAGGGACATCAGTGTTACCCGCCCCTGTAAATCAGCCCAGGAAAAGCCCTGATTCAGGCAAATGTCCCCCAGTGTGGAGGGCACGGCTTTCTTCTCCCGGTAAATAACTCCCCACCAAAGAAACCCCCGGGTTTCCAGCCGGGGTGGGTGCCGTAAATCCTCTGCAGGAGAAGGCAGTTTAGGGAGCGGTCGCCGAGCCTTCCCACGGTGACCGGTGACTGGTTGAAGCGCCAGGGGCACATGCCGGGCGGGGCGCCCTTCTCTTTGCTGGGGACATAGGCCCCGGGATGGATGAGACCTGAGACCAATGAAAGGGTGTAATGTGAGATCACAGGGGCATGCCGCCAAGTGGCACTGACTCTTCCCAGTCGCCTGGGTGACCTGGCTTTCGTGCGAATGTGTCCCCGCGGCTCATTCTAGAGTGAATTTAGTAAGTGGACTTGGCATGGGCGGGGCCACTCGTCCAGGGAATGGACTGCAGCTAAGATGTGAGTTGAAGGTGAGTTGTGTCGGATGGGACAGACAAGTGTGCCCCCCGCTTCTGGTGGCCCTGAGAGCCCACAGCTTGCCGCCAGCCCGTGGAGGCCCCCTCTCCATCAACACCACAGACCTCCGTGGAGGGCAGCTTCTGTGGCCGTCCACGGCCAGGTGGTGCCCGGCTCCAGGCTGTCCTTCCTTCCAGGGGCTCCCCTACAAACACCTGATCACCCACCACCAGGAGCCCTCGCACCACCACCTGGTCAGCACGTATGACGACCATTACAACCGGCGTAACTACAACCCGGACTTGCCTCCACGCCGCTCCTGGAACGGACACAAGTTGCTGTGGCTCCCCGAGAAAGCCGACTTCCCCCTGCTGGGTACTTCTATCATTCAGGGTCCCCCCCGACTGCCTTGGGCTGTAAGGGGTCCACATCCGCACGGGGCTGAGGTGTGCCCAGCTCCTGGGGGACAGCATTCAAATGAGAGAATGGGGGAGAGTCCTACCTGCCCCCCAGGGCTGCCCCCTGCCTTCTCCCCTTGATGCTGGTGGCCGTGTGACGAAGCCCTCACCTGTGCACGGAGGCAGCAGGTTCCCCTGGAGCACAGGTGGCAGCCTCAGCCTCAGTCATTCCTGTACATAGTGATGATGTCCCAGGAGCCCTACCCTGCTGTGGCAGCAGTGACACACAGAGAATGTCTGCCCTCAGGAGTCGACAGTCCATTGGGGAGACGGCTAAGACAGCATTCAGGAATAAGATCGCTTAGATCCAGATGGGACCCCTTTAGACCAGGGCTACGTAAGGCGGGTCAGGGGTAGAGAGCGGAGCCGGTCTGGGAGGCTGTCCCCTGGGCGGCAGGCGTCCCATATTGCTCTCTTCCCCAGTCACCTAAAGGCCACCCTCAACCAGGTCATGGGCTGACTTTTCTGAGGTCTCTCTAGCAGAGCCTGGTCCCTCCTAAGTGCCCGGGGAGTGGGCTCCACCCTGAGACTCTTCCCGCTACAAGCCTCCCTTCCTTCAGGTGCGCTGTCCGCTGAGGTCCCTCACCGGCGGCCTGGGGACACCTCCAGGGTCCCCACCACCCACTCCTGCCTGCTGGGGTCTTCTTCACCCAGACCCTGCTTTCTCTTGCAGCTCCCCCCACAAACTACGGGCTCTACGAGCAGCTGAAGCAGCGATGGCTCGCACCCCAGTCTGGCCTGCGAGAGAGCGTTTACACGTCCTGCTACCCCAGACCTCCGCTGTGTGCGATGTCCCGGCGGGAGCACGCCATCCCAGTGCCCCCGCCTCGCCTGCACCCGGCCCCACGCTTCTGAGAACTGCCACCCCGCCCGCAGCACGGGGAGACCCACCGTGCTGCGGGGCCTGCCAGACGGCGGGCGGCTGCAATACACCCGGAGTTTGAAATCCGGCCCATCTGAGGGGCCCTGGGACCCCTGGTCTGTGCTTTGTGGTTCCAGCCCACCCCCACCAAGCCCGCGGGCCCCCTTCTTTTCCACCCCATGATGAGAGCTCTCGGACACAGTGGGCCGTGTATGCGCAGGAGACAGGCTTGGGATGTCAGAAGAAACTGGGAGGACGCACTGGCCCTACTCGCTTCTTTCCCACGAGGGGACCTGAGCCCCGAGGTGGTGACATGTCTCCTTCACGACTTGGTACACACCCTCCGGGAGTGCCTGGGCCAATGGGAGGAGCGAGCCTGACTCCGAGATGCATCTCGAACACCCCACGGCGCAGTCGGTGTGGCTGCGGGGCGGTCAGGCCTGCAGGGAGCTGGCAAGGAGGGGTGCAGTGTGTGGGTCACGGCCTCGGCAGGGGTGCGTGTGCCCGGGGGCTCAGGGGAAGGGGGGACACGCGGCGTCTCCCCTCCACCCCCGAGCTCACCAATCCTTTCGGTAGTTTGGGGGTGGGGAATTTTGGGGTGAGTAAGGATGGACCCCGTGAAGGAAGAGCTTGGGTGCTGTCCTCACCCGGGATGGAGTTTCCCGAGGCACGTTCTACTCGCGACGTAGAGGAGGACAGCGTGCCCCCCCCCGACGGCCCGGACTTGTCGTGCACGCCGAGCCGTTCTGACTTGTGCCTCCGCCCCTCGTGCCTTCACCCCTGCAGGAACGGTGCTGGTGTACAGTTGGTGCTTAGTAATCACGGGCTGATGGATGAACGAACGACCTATTGTCACTAGGGGGCTCCTCGGAGGACCCACGCTCTGCCCCCCTCATTACGTTTCACTCTGGTTCTCCAGTTTGAGCCCCCGCCACCCGCTTCCCGTCCCTGAACAGTGTCCAAGCCGGTGCAGAATGTTGATTGAAGCCAAACAGAGGCCACGCCTGGAAGCAAGACCTCAGCAGACTGAGACAAATGCTCAGAATGGCAGTTTGCCATTTCTTTTACACCTTTGGCACGAAGGAGGGAACCCGAGGAAGAGTCCATGAAGGTGGGAGAGGACGGCAGGGTGGTTAACAAGACGATGTGCTCGCTTGAGGGTAGTTACTCTTCCGAGGGGTCTGAAAAAGAGGCGTTTCAAAGGTGCACGGACCAACACGCACAGACACACGGCAGGGCCTGCTCAAGGCAAAGGCGAACCTTGTGTATGCTCGGGGTGTGATCCCCACCACAGCCGGCCCGGTTAGGACTTCATGATCAGATCACACGTGAGGGTACTTTTGCTTAGATTTATTACAGAGTCGTCCCCCGACTCCCCTTTTCTGGGTTCACATTCCCCAAACGCCTGCCCTGAGGTAGACTTTTACATCCAGGCCCCAGACCATCCTGAGGTCTGGGAAGAACTCAAGGTTTCTTCCCAGAGCTCAGCTCCTCTCGATCCTGACTCAGAGGGACACGAGTTCCCTCAGTGTCCTCTGCTGGCCTCCGAGAGGAAACCAGCTCTCGGCGTCTCCATCGTTAGAAGCTGGCCCCCTGCCCACGCCACTGGCCCCAGTGCAGCAGCTCCGGGGTTCTGCAAGCCCATCTCTCATGTTCTGGCACCAAAACAAACAGCAGTTGTTTCTTCTGCTCTGCAAAAACCAGGAATGAAGAGAACTGTTCTTCCATTAACGTTTTTTTTACATCTTTGGCATTTGCTACCACATTGTAGCAAAGAATCAAGAAACAAAAAAGGCCGGGGAGGAAGTGAGTTCACATTCATTGTGGGTTGAGCACAAAGTAGGAGAGGACCTGGACCTAAGTGCAACTAGCTCACTGATTTGTCACCACCGCCATCTGATAGGTGCCCCCAACGTAGGGGTTAGAAACGTCATTTCTGTTTTATGGACGAGGAAACAGGCACTAGAGGGGCACTGACGGCCTGAGGTCACGCAGGGAATGAGTCTTAGGGCTGGGATTTGAACCCAGGCACGTTGTTAAACAAACACAGGACCAAGTGGTGTTGGGGGACAGGCTCACAGAACTCGGGAGCTTGGGGGCCAGTGGGTCGTAAGGGAGAACGCTGGGGATGTGCCGAGGTGAAGGGGTGCCACGAGAGCAGTTCAGAGGGCATGGTGACATGGTCTAGTCAGGGTCATTTAGGCTGAGGCCAGACGCTGAGCAGAAGCAGCCAAGTGCACGGATGGGGGTGGGAGGAGAGGGGGGCTCTGGCCGCAGGAATAGCCCGCAGGTGCAGCTCCGAGTTGGGAAGGAGTTTGACAAAAGACGCGCATTTGTTCCTTAGGGCTGCTGTCACAAACACCACGACAAACACCACGACAAACACCACAGACAAACACCACAGACAAACACCACAGATTGGGGCCTTAAAGCAACACAAGTTCATTTCTCACGGCTCTGGAGGTGAGATGCCCAAGGTGGCTCCTCGGGACCATGCTCCTGCTGGAGGCTCTAGGGACAGGTCGTTTGGTTGTCGTCGTTGTGTTTATTTGTTTGCCTTTTCTGGTGTCTAGGGGACACCTAACCCCCTGCATGCATGGCCCCTGCCTCCATGTCCAGAGCCAGCCATGTGGCATCTTTTTCCTCTCTGCCTCCCTGGGTACGGACCTCTGTGATTACACTGGGCACCTGGATAATCCCCCATCGGATAATCCCCCATCTGAAAGTCCCCCATCACCTCGGCAACATTCCTTCTGGATATAAACGCACATATCCGCGGGCTCCAGGCTCCGGGGAGCACAATGCAAACATGTGGGGAGGGGACCGGGGACATTATTCATCTGGAGCCGCATGCAGGGCAGGCTCCTCTGCACTCCGCACGCGTTTGGCCTGGAACCCCCCAGCGACTTGCCCCCTTTCCAGGCACTTGAGGGGGAGGGGGAGGGGCCATGGCTGCTGGGGCCGGGGGTGGGG